>JAAGKR010001591.1:60843-99142 GCA_011419295.1 Clarias macrocephalus
TCCTGTATCAGGTTGCAAATTGCTTAAATATATACATATAAGCAATATATGAAGAAAGTACTGTGAAATCTATGGACACCAACCCACAAGTTGTAGTCATTCAATTAAAAAAAAAAACTGCATTCACAGCTGTGGATTAACACAATTTTTGGATTACCTACATTGTTTCTACTTTTTTTCAAAAATACATACAGGAGATACATAGGCAATTATTCAGCAGGCCAGTGTTAATATTTTGCTGTTTAAAAAAGGAAATTCTCATCTAACCTCTGATCTTAATGGTTCTCCTTTGGCCCAGTCTGTATAACTGATGACAGACCCATCTGTCCATTTATATCCATAGTTTGCCAAGTTACTGAAGCCAATCCATACATCTTCATTATTATCTCCATCCAGCAGTAAGGTTAAATAGGCTTTACACACACACAAAAAAAAAAAGAATGAAAAAATTAGTTAGTTAGTATGCGCTCACGCGACTGTCATTAGACAGATTTATTTGTTTCCCTGTTGAAACAGTATTTCCGTTGTGTGTGTGTTTGTTGTGAAACTTAAAAAGCGAGGTGGGGGCAGGGAGGAGGAGTTTTACTGTGTAAGACAAGGAGAGGGAAGGGGCTAATTCCACACACACACACACACACACACACACACACACAAATACACGGCGCCTGCGCGCACAAACGGAAACACATATCTGTCGGGATTTTTTTTTTTTTTTAAAGGTAAAGTGCAGGTTAATTTTTTTATTTTTACTTTATATATTGTATCAATTATTTTTATGTATTTATTTTTTTGGTCTGTAAAACGAAAAATTTTAGTTTTCATTTTTTCTTATGGGAAAATTAGATTTGGTTTACGCATGTTTTGGAATATGAGACTGCTTCCGGAACAAATTGTGCTCGTAATCCAAGGTTCCACTGTAAGCTCATATTTGAAAGTACACTTATATTTCCTGATGTGACAATAAATGTTAATCTCACAAGCAGTTGTGAAAGTAACACAGGTACTAACATTTTTCAAATCGTCTGAAATTGTGCAGTGTCCTTCTTTATGTAATCACTTGTAACCAGTTGACTTCCAGCAATGAAAATTAATTAAAGCAGACCAAACTAAACATGGCTTTTAGTTTTATAACAGAAATTAGGCCTGACCTTGCTGAAGTCTGCTAGTAATAGAAGCTAGATCTCCTCCAAGACGTCTACAGTATGATCTGGCTTCACGCCATGTTTTCAGCTCCAGTTCTATTTTATAACACTGTAAGGACACAAACAGAGTTGTTATGCACATAGTTGTTATGCAGTGTTGAGAACAACATTTTTTTTAAAGCAACTGGAAATTAAGTATTCATTATTGATTATTAATAGATTTTTTAACATATTAATTTAGATTTAATACTTTTCAATATTAAAGACTTTTGTACTGTATGGTTTTAGAATGATAATAACAGTCAATAATGTTAGGGGGGAAATTAACAGAAAATACAGGTCTTTAACAGGAAATCAGTAAGAAATCTGAACTATATCTTATTTGTAATGGTGAACTTTAATACTGACCTGCATAAATAAGTTCAATATGACTGTTTCATGAAAGTTAAAATCAATGCTTGTGAATAATCTCTTTCACTGTAGAACGTTGAACTCCAAATCATTTGGAAGTGGAACTTTCCAGATTGATGTGAATCAACAATTGTTTCTCAAAGCTTAACAATTATGTTAGACAATTTTAACAAAATAACAATTGCTCAATCTTTCCATCTTGGCATTGTGTTAACACATGCCTAAATGCTCCAGTCCAACAAATTGCAAAACTTCTGTTTTTATAAAAGTCTGGACACCTGCTAATGATTAGTCAATCACTATTTTGTAGCGGAATTTGTAGAGGAGTCGCTGTGTAATTAATAAACAGCAACTGGCTGCAACTCACCTTTTTAAATCCAGTGAAAGCAGTAAGGAGGTACTTTGTATTGCCCACATGCTTTTCCTTTTTGGCTTCTTTTTTTTTTTTTAAATACATAATTGCGCAGTAAAAAAAATATATATTGTTGTCCATCAGAGGTTGTATTTGCCTAATAGAATTAACTAATAGAATAAAACTTAATAAAAGACTCGCTTTGATCAGATGATTATATTAAATTTTATTATATTAAAATACATATAATTAAGGGGGTGGGGTATTAACTTTTACACATGATTGTTTGTAGTTGGGTCTCAATATGGGTACCTAACTGGACTTTGAATGTAGGAAGACAAAATAATTAAAATTGTCTAAGCTTGCACAATGTTCACTGCAGACCAGTTATTATTACCATAATATGACAGAATTTACTAAGAGTGTGTTTAATGTAATTTCTCATTTACCTTTGACTCAAACGTTACCCAGTCAGGAGAGCAGCCTCCTTTGGGGGGCTCAATAGGAGCAGCAGTGGAATTGACTTCGACAGTGCCACTTCGTTTGCAGACAAAATTTAATCTTTCACCACAATTTACACTCTGCCAGAACCCTTGAGAAGACACCTGTATGTTAGGCCGGTTGTACTAGTTACCAATGAGCAACGCTAGTATAACACCAGACATAACACAAATATGAACAAGACTATGGGGATTTGCTCATTCATCTTCAGAAGCATTACGGAGGTCAGGCACTCATATCATGGAAAAAGACATGGGATGTGATCGATACAATTCATCTCATCAGTGGGGTTCATTTTAGTACTATGCGTGAGTTCTTAATTAACCACCATACCATAGGCCTCACAATATGCCGTAGATTCACACTACAGTTAAAACAGGCACACTTACTTACCAAATCAGATTTTTTGTTAGAATGTTTATATCATGTTTTTGATCTAACCTCCATCTGGCATTAATCTGATCACACTCCTTAACTGACTCACATGTCCCTAGGAAAGATGTATCAGTGATGCACTCAAGCTATCTGAAAGCTACCTGTAAGAAGACCATGTTGGTTTGCACTTTTACCTTTTTTAAAATTTGACTATTAAAGAAGAAATTGCAAAAATAAAATCTGACCTATGTTTAAATTTAGGACAACATGTGGAAGCATCCCAAGTCAGAAGTGAAAATATGAGATTCGATGTAAAAAAATAAATAAATAAATAAATAAAACATGAATGAAACAAAATCTTATTACTTGCAATTACATAACATGACCTTATTTTTCTGTACATGGATATTTTTTCTATCCCATGTGATGGTCAGGTGTCCACATACATTTTATTAATAATTTTAGATGACTTACCTTGATCAAAAGTCATCTTTACACAACGCTCCTCATCGTTCAGACAAGCAGGCTGATTTTTGTGCCATGCCTCAAATACAACTGGCGATCCATCCATCCACCTTGTAGTGCATACATATAGTGAATTATTAATATTTGGTTTAGGAAAATGTTTAATGTGCTTTACTCTCAGTAAATGTTCAACTTACGCAAAAGACTTATCCAGATCAACTATCATGCCAATATAAAAATCCCAATATAATGTGCCCTAAAGGGAATAAATATTTAATATATAATGGTGATATATATATATATATATGTATAAAAACACATAACGAAAGTTACACAATTTTACAAGTATGGAAATTGCTGTGACATATTGCAGCTCTATATTAGCCATATTACCTGATGCCAAAGAAATAATCTTTCTTTCTCATCATTGATGGTCACAAGATCACCATGTTTTTGCTTACAGAACATTCTGGCTTCTTCCATAGAGACAGATGTATATTCAGACATATAATACTGATTATCATTGAATATAATCCAGCCATCGTCTGTTTTATTATATGCTACAATTGTAGAAAAAAAAATATTTAGAATTGTTTAGGTAAATCTTTTCAGCAATTAGAATGGAAAAAAGATAAAGTGCAAAGTACAGGGTAGATTTTGTAGATGATTTACATTGGGTTGTAATTTCCACTTCATTTGGTGTAATTCCTAGAAAAAAATAAGAATAAAAAACAGAGCACATATTTCTCTACTGAACATATAGTCTGTTTTTTTTTATGGTTGACAAAAACTAAAGCACTATATTAATTAAAAAAATTGACAACAACCTGAATTAACAAAACTACCTAATTCAATATACCTATTTAAAATTCATTGGCATTTAAATATACACTAAATATACAGTAACATACTGTGAAGTAGTTGGTAACATTATTATTAGTTATAATAAATTGGTAACAATGAATTGATACGTACCATTAGTTTGTGTTAGTGCATGAAAAGGAATAGTAAATGCAAAAGTTCTGGCACACTTTTGTTGTAACATACTAGGTTAAGTAAATAAGTCGGTAATAAACACAACTGAATGGCATTTCAATCTTCTACATACTGTATCAGCACCAATCAGTCGGCCACAGACTAGCAGTGTACTTATAGTTGAAATAGGGGTTTAAATATTTGCACTTATATCTGAAATGAATTTGCTATTTGTAATACTAGTGTAGCTAGTGGGTTGAAAATATTTTCTTCAGGGAAAGTTAGCTTAGTTAGATAACTTAGAAAGTTACAGTAGCTAAGAAAGTTTACCTACTAGCTTAGTTGCATTTAAGAATGACATGGTAGCCACTCAGAGGTGGAAAGTAACGAATACATTTACTTGCGTTACTTTAATTGAGTAGTTTTTTTGTGTCGTTTTTAAAATCTATAATTTTCCTTGTACATAAGTATGTTTTGTTTGAAGTATAGTAATTCACTACATTTTAAATCATATTTGCTACTGAGTAAAACAAAATGCAAAAATAATAAAAATATTATATAAATTCTTCGTTGCGCTCTCGTGTGTGTATCATGTCCTGGTCGCGCACTGCTCCACACTCCACTCCAGGTGTTCTGACTCTCCCTACATCGGCATCTACCTGACCTTCCACATGGTAGCTTCCGCCCTGAGAGTGGACCAGCGCGACCATATATAAATCGGAGACGCGGGAACGAGGAAAGAGATTTTGTGATTTTGGCGTTTTGATATTTGGTTGTGTATTCTGGTTTTGACTTTTTGCCTCCCATTGACTTTGATTATTGCTTTGCCCCTTTGGTTTGGTTGGTCTTTGTATATATTTGTAGATAATTTCACTGTATGTTTGTGCACTCACCAGTAGTGGCTGCCATTTATTTTGGGAAGAGGGAATTTATTCACTGATTTTGGTTTAGGGAGTCAGGGAAGGCACCTGTATTTTTGTTTGTGTTGTTTTTTTTTTTGTAGGTAATCTAGCTACTAAATATAAATACCATTTTGTTTATTATTTTGGCCTGGGTCTACAGGAATACAAAAAAAGCAATACAAACCTCATTATTTCATCAGTTAATGACTGGATCTACTTCTTTCTGCCATATACCACCATTTCCATACAGTTTAAATTAGAACCCTGAACCATTCTTTTGCTGTACGGCCCAACCCTAGACTGGGATGTAACGCCATATTTAAGTGACAACTTTGATTTTCAAGCACAAGAAAGACAACAGCTTTATTAGGCAAAGGTGTTCCTTCAGTTAAAAACAACTTTGAGATTTATATCTGCTCATCGTTTTTGAACTACGCTATAATGCCTCATCCCACCCCTGCTGTTAAAAAAAAAAAAAAAAAAAAAACTCAGGTTCATCCAGGTATAATGGTACTTGTACGTCAGTAAAATTTCACTGAAGTAACAGTACTTTTACTTGAGTACAAAATTTTAGTACTCTTTCACCTTTGAAGACACTGCAAATGGTGTTGCCATTATTATTATTTTTTTTTAATTTTATATAATGTTTAAAAGATTTACTTGGTGGGCAGACCAGTAGCCAATCCATGATTTAATTCGGAAACTTCTCAGATAATAGTGTGAGCTTGCACATGGGCCTTAGCTGCAAGCAGATAGCTGTACTATCTACCTTTAAATGCCCCAGCCAACACTGTTTGCCATGTTGTTTGTTCATGAGTAACCAAAAATATATAAATACCAAAATATAACGTTATGTTTACTCTACTTTACTCTATTTTAGCTAACTCAAACATCTACAGTACATTGCCACACCGCACATTTCAAAATCGATTGCTAAGACAGCAAGAAATTCTGTGGTTTCAAAAACACGTTTTCCCCCAATTCAATTCAATTCAATTCAATTCAATTCAATTCAATTCAATTGAAATAACTTTTTTTTAATCCCCAGGGCAATTTAAGGCATGCAGGGTAGTACATAAAGTTATAATGATAATAAATGGAATTAGGTGGTTAGTGCAAAACAGCGGCAAGTAGACATCTGTTTAAAATATATGTAAGTACAGTAAATATAAACTGTACAAACTGTATTAATATCTAATGCTAAATAGCTAAAACAAAAGAAGAAGAAGAAGAAAGAAGACAGTCAAATAGACGGTATTGAACCATGCATTTACTAATAATTTAAACTTAAAATGGGAATATTATTGTGAGGTATGTAAACATTAGTGTATAGCAGCAACATTACAGTTATTCATTACAGTCACAGCAGAGTGACATTTAAGAGTCTCCTTACCTTTTTGAATTTCACAAAACCAGCTCCTTTTGTCCTCACACTGCAGGTCATTCCATTTTCCTCCTTTGGGCCTCCACCAAACACTAATTTCAGCACAATTTTCCACATTGTTGTAATTGTTTGGTTGATCATCTCCCCAGATTTCATAAGATCTCTGAATGAAAGAAAGAAAAAAAACTAAGATAAACTTACAGTACAGTGTATAGAAACGTACTACAATCAATTGAAAAGTCAGGAATATGTTGCAGATTAAAAAGCAAGCAATATTTACAGAGGATCCATCACTCCATACATAACCCACAGATGGATCCTGGATGCTGTAACCAATCCAGGCCGGCTGGGCCCTGCAAAAATATAAGTAATATATAAAATGTCTCAACACTGTAGTGGATTATGACCAAACAGATGAGGTAACCTGGTGTCTTTTTGAACAATGGCCCAATACCACTTTTTAGGAACATGTTTAGAAAAAGTCCAAGGTAACTGATTATGGTAGGATATACTGCCTGGCCACTCCAAGATTTCACTGACTGCCTTCAGCTTTGATTACGGATCACAGTGGTGGTGAATTCATGTGTGAAAATGTGCTCCTAAAAATTTTCTTCCACAATTGAAATCCTGGAATATTCCTGTTCCATCAGAGAACAAAAAAGTCCATAGATTTGATAACCTGGTCGTTCAGTACATTTAAAGTCGTCGCCTGACTTCATTTTATTGCCACATGATGTCGCTGATCCTGATCCTAACACTGCCTCCAGAGGCTTGTACAGTCTGTGAGTCAATCTGAACTGGCTACATGACCTTTTTCTTTTGCTCCAAAGTCCCTATCAAATGTAAGTTTTTTTTTTTCGATTCCTATTCTCTTTGCTTTGCTGCTTATGCTCCTATTCATACTACATATTGCATTATTCCATTTACAGAGGAATTCAAGCACCGTTCGGTGGTGAAACTTTCAGCCACAGTAAAACATTTAAAAGGTGCAAATGTTTTAAAGAAGGCTGAAGGTCTGTGAATGATGATCCCTGCTGAGGTGGCTCGGAGGTAAAGATAAAGGTAGTTTTCACCCTCATAACTATGATCTACTATTCTACACAATACTTCCTGGTTTGACTTGAATGGCCTGCATATAAAGGGCTCTAATATGTTGAAAATTGATATGAAAATGGATTTGCACATAAATATAACAAATTATTGTAATCTTACCTGATGTGTTCAATTGAGTGCAAATCGTAAGCACCATGAATACTCAGTAGATCACCACCAAGTTTTCTGCAGAAGTCGAGAGCTTCAGACCAGGTCTTCTTTTGTTCACGATCCATGTCAAATAACTTAAACAAAACATGGTTTAATTTGGCAACAATACATAAAAAGTGAACTAGAAAGCATATTGAGCATACAGACCTATATAGACTATTGGACCTAGACTATTAATGCACACATTAATAATGAAAATATCCAAACTATGAAAGAATATGTGAAACTGTACAAGGGGTATCAAAAAAATTAGAGATTCACGCTCCACAGATCACTTTGACCGTATGTCCTCCTTCAGATGCCTTAAAACCCTGCAGTAGAATTTGCTATTGATAGTCTGGCCCGTGGGGATGAATATTTAATGCACAATGCAGCGAATGTCAAAGAAGACGATGAAGATGCACTTGGTTGACTTCCGGACCTGCCTCAGCTTTTTCAGCCTTGTAGATTATGTAGTCTTCCACCTTGAGGACTGTTGCTTCATCTCAGGGTCGTACCCATACAACCAAGTTTCACCGGTAATGATCATCGACTTGAAGTACAGGTTATCCACGGCACGCTAATGAAGTTCATGGCAGACTCTGGAGCAGCAGTGTGGGGATGAACTTTGCAGCAACATGGTGCATGTTCAAATCACAAGTGAGGATTGACAATGGTAGCAAGGTTGTAGGGCAATGTCTGGGGTTGAGCTCATTGAAGTTCTTCCTGAGCTCTTGTCATGTTCCAGTGATGTTCTTCCACTTTTGAAGCATGCATGCCACCCAAAACACCTTGAACAACTCATTGCAGAATCACAGTAAACTTGACGAATCACATCAAGTACCTTTGTGGCAGATTTGCCCAGTTTCACTCAGTTAATGCGGTAAATAGTGGATGTGGTAATGCATGTGGTCAGAATAAACCAATTGCTCAGTTCGCAATGTATGCAGGCCAATGTCTTTTGTCTAAGTTACTCACAGTGCCTTGCAAAGTGCTTGCAGGTTACTTACTGTGCAATATATGTTTCACCATATTTTCCCCAGTCGTGCAATATTTTTTTGCTTATTAAACATTCCGCAACATATTCTCATCAGCTGTACAATATATTTATCCTGTAATCTATTTATTCACTGTACAATATATTTTTAGGGCTGCAACTAACAATTATTTTGATAATCGATTAGTTGGGCGATTATTTTTTCGATTAATCGGATAAAAACTAAACGCTTTTTTAATTTGATATTCTGCCCTTGAAAAAAAAAATGTATTATTGGTTTAAAAAATACACTGACATATTCAGTTGTTAAGATGTAAACAGCTAAAATAATGTAATTTTGTATAATAAAATGATATATGTATGAGTAAAACCACAATAAATTATGTTTGAAAACATGTTTACTAGTTAACAAGTTAATTTGTAGTGGACTATATAAAAAAAAAAATAAAAAAAAAAACTAGAAATGCAAAAAGCTAATAATGACAAATGTACTGTTATTTGCAATCGCGGAAAGCCACAACAATCACTAAATGTAATATTCTACTGTTCTATTCGCACCGTGTAATTAAAGCTAATCTAAAGTAACTAATCACTATCGTTTATGAGGTGATTGCGCAATGTGATGCTAGCGAGTAGCAAGTGAACAGATCTAACGCGACTGTTCCGAAGTTAGCAAACTGTTTAAACAAAAGCACTTACACTATACAACTCTTACACGATGAAGAGATACAGATTTTACTGGCCCTGCTGATGTTTCGCCATCCGTAACACCTACATGTTTTCTTTTTAAGTGTTTGTTCATGACTGTGGTACTGCCATGCCATGAAAGCTCGGTCTTTCTCCGTGCAGGTTACCGGCGTCTTACAAACCTTGGAGGACTTGGGGCGCGCGCTTTTTCCTGCAGACGCTTCTGTAACCTCCACTGCGCGAGTGGCTCTTTATCTTTGTCAATCTTTGTGTATTTGTGCATCTTGTGGTCGCGCTCCTCAGTAATGTGAGCAGCCCAACTAATCGATAACGGCATTCGTTGACAACGAATTTCATTATCGATAATTATCGATTTTATCGATTAGTTGTTGCCGCCCTAATATTTTTAACTTATTCGCTGTGCAATTACTATGAAACACTTTTTTTTTCTCCTATCAGTCAAAAAAGTAAGTGAACTGCAAGATAATTTTGTTCTGAAAGTTGTATGTCATCATTCAAAGGTATTCATACCCCAAAAGTATTCATACCCCTTGAACTTTTTAACATTTTGTCACGTGACAACCAGAAACATGAATGTATTTTATGTGATAGACCAACACAAAGTGCCGCATACTGTAATTGTGAAATGGAAGAAAAACTATAAATTGTTCAAATAAATATCTGAAAAATGTGGTGTGCATTTGTTTTCATCCCCTTGACTCTGATACCCCTAACTAAAATCCAGTGGAACCTAATTAGTAAACCTAATTAGTCCACCTGTGTGTAATTTAATCTCAGTATAAATATACAACTGTTCTCCGAAGCCCTCAGAGATTGATCCCTGATCAGAACACACCAGGCAGATCAGGGATAAAGTTGTGAAGAAGTTTCAAGCAGGGTTAGGTTATAAATAATATCCCAAGCTTTGAACATCTCACAGAGCACTGTTAAATCCTTCATCCAAAAATGGGAAAAGCATGGCACACTGCAAACTTACCAAGACATAGCCAAGACGCAGGGAAAGGTGAGCATTAAATCAGAAAAGCAGCGAAGAGGCCCATGGTAACTCTGGGAGAGCTGCAGAGAATCCACAGCTCAAGTGAGAGAATCTGTCCACAGGACAACTATTAGCCGTACATGAGAGATTCTTTTCCTCAGCAGAAACAGGAAAAGTGGTCAAAGTTGATGAAAAGATGGATGGAGCCTAACACCCTAAACGTTCAGCCAGAGCTAAAATTAAATGGTTTAGATCAAAGAATGGCCCAGTCAATGTCCAGACCTAAATCCAATTGAGAATCTGTGGCATGCCTTTGAAAATTGCTGTTCACTGATGCTCTTCATCCAACCTGACTGAGCTCAACGTATTTTGCTAAAAAGAATGGGCAAAAATTTCACTCCCTAAATGTGCAGACCTGGTAGAGGTGGTTCTAAAACTGCCTCATGGGGGCTGAATACAAATGCAAGCCACACTTTTCAAAAATTTATTTAAACAAAAAATGTAAACCATTTACTGTATCATTATCTTTTCATTTTACAATTATGTGCCACCCTGTGTTGGTGTAGGACATGAAATCACAATAAAATACATTTACGTTTGTGGTTGTAATGTGACAAAACATGGAAAAGTTGATGGGGGATGAAAACTGCCAAGGTAATGTACTGTATGAAAGTTGGTGCTCCCTGTGACTGCACATCCAGCTTTGTGCTTCATAGTAAACAAAAATGTGTTGAACCTATTCAGAATGTTTTAAATTTTAGACCGTCCAAAGTAGCTATGTTAGCTTTGATTCTGGCTTCGCACACGCATGGCATTCTCTCAGCAGATTCACAAGGTAGTCACCTGGAATGGTTTTCAATTCACAGTTGTGTCCTTCCAAGAGTCTTTTTGTGGCATTTCTTACCATCTTAATGTGTTTTAGATCATCAGATGCCTTATGAACAGAAAGGGTAGGTACAGAGCCAATAGCCCTATTAGTGCTACAGTACTACAGCTACTGTACAAATCCATATAATGGTACGAAACACTCAGGTAAGTAAAGGTTCATCATTCCTTTTAGCAAGTGAAGGTCAAGAACTTTGAATGTATCCCCAAGTGCCGTCGCCGAAACCATCAAACACTCCGATGGTTCCAGGAAACGAAGCTGCAGAGGATACATTTATAGTATTAAAATGACCAGTTTCAGAAGCCACCGATTGTACCGAGCACCTCAGATTAGAGCCCACCTAAATGCCTCTTGGAGCGATAGACATATTTTAACATCTCGACTCAGAGAAGACTGTGTGAGTTAGGCCTTTATGGTCGAATTGTGGCAAAGAAAGCATTATTAAAAGAACAACAAGCAGAAGAGACTTGCTTGGGCCAAGAATCATAACGAATTGATATTAGATAAGTGGAAAACTGGAAAACCGTGTCTTTGTTAGATGAAGAGAGATTGAACCAATGGTTCCTGAATGTGTGGTTCCCAATATGGATGTACTGTAGGAGGATGTGTGATGACGTGGGGGTGCTTTGCTGGTGACAGAATTGAGGGCGCATTTAACTAGCATGGCTAACAGTTTACAGTGACATGTCATCTTATCTGGGCTGCACTTAGTGGGACCATGATTTATTTTTCAAAACACAATTACACAATTCACACTTCAAGATTATAAAAATAAAAAAAACTATTTGTCCAGGGAACAGAGTGATGCATCAGATGACCTGGACTCCACAATCACGTGATCTAAATCCATATAAGATGGTATTGGATGAGTTTGACTGGAGAGTGGAGTAAAATCAGCCAACAAGTACGCAACACATCTGGGAACTCCTTCAAGATCGTTGGAAAACTATTCCAGGTGACTACCTCATGAGGCTGACTGACAGAATGCAAAGAGTATGCAAAGATATCAAAGCAAAAGGTGGCTACTTTGAAGGACTGAAACACATTTTTGTTAACTACATAATTCCATATTTGTTCTGTCATCATTTCCTTGTTGTCAGTGTTAATATACAATTTTAAAAAACAATAAAATAAAGAAAAAAAAATTGAATAAGAAGGTGCGTCCAAATTTTGACTAGTACTGTAGACACACACCAAGGACCCTATATGTGCAATCATGGTCATCGCCAATATACTGTACCTTTACACAGAAGTCTCTGTTCATAAGTGGGAACCATTCATTGCTGCAGTTGGGAGCAGGGATGGTTGTTGGGGCTGGAGTAGTGATAACATCCACGGCCATCTGTTTACAGATATATTTTTCTTTATCTGTACAACTCAGCACATCCCATAATCCAGCAAATGTTCCTGTGGTTATGGCGACACATCCTTGTTTCCTCCCTGTAATTTAAAGATTGCAAATATGCTCAGCTTTGTAACATTGATTACACAATAGTGGGTTAGTGGGGTTGTAATGTGTACTGGAACAGTTATAGACTGGATACCCCTAATTAACATTTACCTGGCATTCCTGCATTGAAATGAGTGTACAAAACCTGCTTGCTGTTAGTCCACTCAAAAGTGTGTCGATTCTTGGTATTAGAGAGTCCAATCCAGAAGTGCTTCTCTGGTCGCATTCCTACCAAGCTGACCAGGAAAGCATTTTCAACTCTAATAGGAACAGACATAGAGCCACTTGAAAAACAGGCCTGACCCACGTGTCTTAAAATCACATGAATTGCATTCTGTTTAGAATCCAAGGCCATAATTGGCATTTTCATGACAGTAATGCTCTGACCTGTTTGTGATGTCAACCAAATAAGAATCAGATTTCACACACATCTGTTTGGCCTCATCAAAGGTTTTAGTTTCTGATCCTATGAAGTAGCAGTAGTATCCATATCTGGTCCAGCCCTTGATTATTAAAGTTATTGTCATTAAATTTTTAATTAAAATGAAATGTTTTTTTTGTACCGAGATATTAACAATGTTGTTTCCTTCTGCAAGAATATACTTAAATCATACAGAAGAAAAGAAAATCCCTAACAAATTGACAGTTCAGAGTGCAAACAAAACACTTACAGATTTGCAGCCAGGACTTGTGATAACTGTATCATTAGTAGATGGTGTTAAATTTGCATCTTTCTTACAGATGAATCCGTACTTGTTTTTACAGATTTCATCAGCCCACTTGCCTTCCTAGAAAAAAAAAACATATATATTTTTATATGACCTCCTAATGTTACACATGTTAATCTATAACCTTCACAGAACTACTGATGGTTCTAAGTAATCCCTGCTCAGAGTACACACTATAATGAGTTTGTGAAGCAGAAAATGTACCTCTCCTCTCATTATAACACAGTCCTCTTTAGTGGCAGCATTGTGGCTTGGTTCATTTATCTCCCATGAGACAAATGGGACATTGGAATGGTCACTCCACTCAAAAAACATTGCAGTCCTGAGGTCGTTCAAGCCGATCCACAACTCGTCTGACTTTACTGTTTAATTTGATTAAAACAAATGGGAAAGAATCGTGGATATATCAGCACTATTTCGAACAGAGAAAATTGTTTTAAGACTACACGGGAAGTTAAACCTTCTTTAAAAGTTCATTAAAGGCAATGTAATGTTTCTGTTTCAAATGTAAAAATGTTATTTATAATCTTGGGGAAATTCAATATTTGAGTTTGTCAAATTACATAATATTGCACTGCAGATTATCCTGCGTTTTAATAGGAGCAAAGATGAAAACAATTTGTGGACACGTTGGTTTTGCATAGATAAACAAACCTAAATTATCTGTAGATTTATTGGACAATACAACATTTGTCTCTTATCCTAACTGGACACTAACAAGTCCAACATCTCGAAATGAAATTTATCAATCCTACTGAGAGATAAGCAGTATAATTCATACACATTTCCATAATTGTATTTAAATTCTGTAAAGCTTCTTTGCTACAGTGAACATTGCTACAAGCGCTATGAAAATAAAATCTAATTGAATTGTATAATAGATTGGTGGGTAGATTACATCAATCACTTTTATTTGCAGAATAGAAATGCACTTAAAAATGCCGTTTTCTGTCAGTGATAACCCCTAGAAGGCGCCTGGCGCCCAGAGAGACGCTTGTGTTTTTTTTGTAGTTTCGTGCTGTTGGACATTTCCCAAGATGCACCTCGGTCAAGTGATGGGAGCGCTCATCTGAATCGAGGTAGCTCATTAGTTTGGTTATAAATTGCCTGTTTAAGTTCTGTTATTTGTCTTGTCATACCCGTGAAATGCTGGTTTGTTTATTAGTTCGATTCATGCCAGTTTAGTTCAGTTCCTAGTTTTTGTTAGTTAGTATACACTCTTGTTTAATTTGTTTTCATGATACATACATATACTAAATCTTACTAGCACTCACTGTTTGTTAATCAATAATTAGTTTATTATATTAGGCTAATTAGCTTCATTTGCCTAAGTCAGTAAAATGAAAATGAAAATTAATTAATTTTATACCTTACTAAACATACTGAATAAATTATTAAATTTCATGTAACCCTAAGAAGCATCTGCATAGGAACTCACAGTATCCAAGTTGCGAGATGGCAAAGCTTTGTTCCTCTACACTGAGAATGCTCAGCAGATCCCCACCATCACGCCGACAGGAATCTTTTGCCTCCAACCATGTTTTTTTGGCACGATTAAGATAATAGCAGTGACCTAAGTAAGGTATCCATGGTCTGGGACAAGAACCTGTGTGCACCACTGGACAGGAAGTGACAAAATACAACAATTAAAAATGGCAAGCCATTTTTTGTTAAATTCGAATAAAAAAACGTTATAATGAAGAGACTTACTTGGTGGAATAGTGGGACTGTGGGGGACTTTCTGGCAAATATATCCATGTCTTGCAGAACAATCATCAGTGGACCATTTGGAATCATATTGCTGATTAACTGCCCCGCAGCTTCGGCCTGGTCGAGGAGATGGTTGTCCTTTTCCGAAGCAAATGATTGAAGAAATGAATGTATGGATCCACAGAGAAAATAAATGTTTCTGTATTACTGCGAACATGACACTGTATATTGATGGGCTTTCTGGTTTACCTCAGAAGGGACTGTATAGTGCAGTTAAATACTCACCACTTAGCCAGTTTAAATAGCGTAAAGGTTGCCCATTGATCCAGTGCCATCCACTTGAAGCATCTAAACTGTTTAGCCCTGTCCACAGCACTGGGCCATTTCCCTGAGTCAAACCTACGTGAATAAGACCAGTATATACATAGTACATTATCATGGATATGAATAAAGAATATGAATAATATCCAAAGATAGATAGATAGATAGATAGATAGATATCACAAACTATAGACATGTTGTGGCAACACTGATATACATTTTTATGCAGTGAAAAATGTACAATTTTATATATTCAGATTATACCAGATATAAGGGTTTGCTCATGGGGCTCAGTGATACTCGCCAGGTCTCCCCCCTGCTGCTGACAGCTTTTCCTGGCCTGATACCAGGTAAGTGCGGACTCCTTGTTTATTTGGTAATACATGCCTGTTAGAGGGTTCTTGGTCCAGAAATCATCTGTATGGAAAATAATGTGAATAGTGACTTTTAACACACACACAAACACATATATATAATTTTATTTATTTATTTATTTTTTAAGTAATTGAATGTACCTGTTTGACGTGTCGGGCAATAACCCCAGAGCTCATTATCTTCATATATACTTTCGATTGCACACCACAGGCGTTTGATGGAGGAGCCATCTATTGTGCAGTCAGCATACCATTTATTTTTGTATCTAAATGGAAAATGACACGGACGCCCAAAGCCATTTCCTCTAAGTGTATATGATTCTGTAAACATACAAAAAGGAGTACCTGTTACTCTCAATGTTTACTTTTTGAAAATTGTAAAACTATTCAGTGAAACACTTATATCTTATCTCCAATGTTATCTAAACTATGCTAAAATGCATTTACACATTTTACAGGCCCTAAAACTAGTAAGAACTCTTCTTATGCCTTGCCGATAACGTTCGAGGTAGTCTTCAAGACCATTTGGTGCATTGAGATGCATAGTTTCGATTGGACCAATGAAAGCATAGCGCATGCCCAGCCCAGAAGAGTACACGGAAAAAATACGAAAGTTTCCCTACAAAAAAATAATAAAAATCATGGTAAAGAACCATATTTTAAAGGAGACCTGTTATGCAAATTTTACTTTTTTGGGGTTTATCATTTAGATGAGAAGAAAAAAGTGAGAATTAAACAAGCCAATTAGAGATGTGCCCTCCTATAAGGGAAACCCTCCCCGACACTGAAATTTCACATTTTAAGCGGTGAAATAAAGGGAGCGTTATGTATTTAAAGTGCATCTTCTGAGAGCTATTTTAGCAGGAGAATTAATGGGGACAACTCTGAGATAATATAAATTAAAAATATATATGACCTTTATGCAAGGTTTACATGGCACCAGTGATAATTCAAGGATAAAAAAGTTAACATAAGAAGACTAACCATTGTCATGTTTTTGAGTAGGTTTTATTAAAAGTTGAGTTACAGTAAATGACCTGCAAAAATCCTGCGGCTGTAAAAACTGTATATGATCTAAACACTATCATTAGCACTTAATGGTCTCTTAGACCTTAGTCCTAAAAGTCGACACAAAACAAGAAATACTAAAAACATCCCATTTTTAATGCACCAAATCAGGTTAAAGTTCTCTAAATGAATATGCAAATGGAGTTTTTTTTAAAGGCGCACTATAGCATCCAAGTAAACATTATTTCCTAGTTTTGTGAGTACTTGCTAAATTATAGTAAAGCTAACACAATAAAATAAGTAAATCATACAAATTGGGTTTAGATCATTAAAAAAAAAAACCTTACAGCGTTAAAATAGTTCTAATAAATAATTTTCAGAAAGTTAGAAATTTGTTTTCAGTATAATACCTTGATATGGCTGAGAGCAAATGTTGTCTGTTGTTCCATGTATTGTCCATTGGCTCTTGATTTCCTGCTTTCTCGACATTGTTAGAGAAATAGATTCTCCCTGAAGGGACAAGTATAGTGACTCATTCCTCAGGCTAAACTGTGTATTGTTCGTGCATTCCCACATTTGGAGGTCTTTTCGGGTATTACAGATGAACCACTGCAGTTTATTGCCCTCTGTCTTGCTCCCAACACCAAGGCATTTCTTCTGGGCAACATTCAAAATTTGGTTCTCAAAAGTCCAACGAAACTGCTGTTTTGGGCTCAGAGGGTCACACAACGTTATAAACCTCAAGTTGTCCGTCAAGCATTTGTTCTTCTGTGCATTGTAGATCAAAAAATTTCCATCTATGAAAATAATTTAGCAAGCACTGAATTAAAAAAAAAACAGTAGCACAACATTTGATCACATCTTCCACTGCATGTGTCCTTTTTTTGTGCTGTTATTACTGTTAATTGGATTAGGATCATGTAAATATTAAATATTAAAAATATTAAATTAAATATAAAATTATTACATTACTATTTATTTTAACACTTTTATCTTCAACTATAGTTTCTTTGCAATTTCTCTATTTGCTATTACTTTGCTGACTCGATTATTATTATTATTATTTTTTTTAGACCAAAGTGATTATAATGTCATAAACAAGGCAACTTACCTGGATTAGCAAAGCAGTTTGATAGATTAAGCAGGAGCACAAGAACAACAGTTAATTTCATCCACTTTTTGTGCATCAAATTTTGCAGCCTTACACAAGCCAATTCCAGTGTCAAACCTGCCATTGCCTCACTATGTCACTGTGACACTGGTGACTGTTTATCTAGCAGACCACACAGAAACTCGTGACTGATTTCATCATAAGAACATCACATTCAAGAGAAGATGAAGAAACATAATTATTATTTCTTGGATATTGCTTAAGTCATAATTTCCGCTGGCAAATTCTGCATTTTCATCAGTTTCAGTATTAGAAGGCTACTGATGCATGTACGTAGTATCAGTTGGCCAAAACATGGTATCGGTGCTAAAAAGTGTCTCGTCTAGGTGAAAAAGTTAATTTTCAGATAAGATCCTATAACACCATTTTTCATAATACTTAATGCTTCTTATATCCCAATCTATGGTTCGTTTATTTTAAATATGCATATACATTTACATCAGTTAAAAAGTAAACACATTTGCTAAATTCAATTTCGTGCCCTATCATGTAGTGTCAGTAACTTTTTTGGATTCAAAACTTTCAGTGATTTTAATTCTCATTCATATGAAACTTGGTCAATTTAGATTTCACATGAAAAGATATAAACTTGAAAAAATGTATTATTCTAAAATGCAAAATTGTTAAGATATTGCAATATGAATTTGATATGGTTACGGACACTACAGATATTTTGCAGATATTAATTGCAATGACCAATTAAGAAATTTTTTTTATAGGTCATATGCTTCTTGAAGTTTACACCAATTTTAGTATCAATACTCATAGAGGAATAGAAATAATTTTAATTTTAAAAATTTTATTGTTTAAAGTGATGCAGCATAGTGGCTTAGTGGTTAACACTGTCAACTTGCACCTCCATAGTCTGGGTTAGATTCTCTTCTCTGTGTGCATGGAATTTGCATGTTCTCCCAGTGCTTGGTGGGTTCCCTCTGCACACTAAAAAATGCTGGGTTATTTTTACTACCCAAACGCTTGGTTGCCTCTGTTGGGTCATTTTTCTGGGTTATTTACAGTGAATTGGGTACTTTTTGTTTAACCCAGCTTGATGGGTTGGAGTTGGGTTAGCTAGTGACAAGTAATATCACAGACAAGACCGTTCCTCCCCTGAAGTTCACTGGTGTATTCAGTGGCTGCATCAACTTTGTGTCTTTTTTTTTTTTTTTTTGGGCCGCTGATGAGGGTGCTTCCTCCTCACGCATTTAAGAGGAAATCTAAACATTGAATACAAGGTCTGTATACACACTTTCACACACTTAAGTCACTTATGACTGAATTTGTTCATTGTATGTAACATTTATTACTGTTACCATGTTAATGTTACTCTCAAACTTTCAGCCTGGTCTGTGCTATAGCATGCTAGTTTATCTGACAATGGCTGCTAGCTAGCCAAACAGAGAACCCTACCTGTGTATGAAAGAAACTGCAAAATTGTCTGAGCTTTTTAGCTTTCTTTGTAGAATGCTTGCAGGGTGTATGAAGATGGTGAAGTAATGAATGAAAGCTAACTGTTAACTGTAGTGTCAGCATGATGCTAGCATTTAGCTAGGTTGCTAGTTAGCAACCACATTAACATTAGAACTTTATTAATCTCAGTGCTTGAGACAATAAAAAGCTGGGGTGTTACAAAACACTAATCTTCTTACAAATAAGCATACTAGACAACCCTCTCGATTTTTCCATAAACTTTTACTTACTTTAATTTCTTTCTTTCTAAGGTTGGAACCGACACCGTGGAATATCTCCAGCAGGTTGAAGTGTCAAGGCCGTACCCCTACATCCTGATGTTGGGAGATAATGACCAGCACTGCTCTCAGGCATTAGTGCTTCTGAGTAATAGAATTGTAATCATGTCGCTGTTGAACTTGTTTTGTATTATCTGATCTTGTGCTTTTGAAAAAGAAATATTTTTTCTATGGTTTGAAGGCATGCAGGGTAGGTTAATTGGCATTCCCAAATTGTATACAGGATAAAGTTGTATAGATAGTGAGTGATTATTTGAAGCAAGACACTATAATGCTGAAAATTACCATTTTTGGTGCACATATAAAATCATCCTTCCTAAGTGGCTGAAGTTAGGAACTTGGTCTCTTCCATGTTGTATGAACTTCAGAAGTAGCTGTCTTTGGCACAATATAACATAAAAAAATATACCAGCACCAATACTGTGTTTTGGCTGAGTGCAAAAATAAGTAATTAAAACAAAAGGACAGAAAATAAAATATGTAAAAAAAAAAAATTTTTTTAAAGGAAACAATATAAGTTTACTGTCATATTGAGTGACTATTAAGTGACTTTAGTGACAAGTCATAATAGAACAACTCCCTCCATGATTACCCCAGATCTGCACCTTCAAAAAGGCATTACTAAATAAATAAGCCTAATAATAGTGTTTAGCCTAGACATAAACGCTGAGGCTGTGTCTGGGTCCCATGGCTATTCCAAAACTCTAGGGCTTTGTAAGAAAAAGTTTTGCCCCTGCTGTAGTTTTCAATAATACAAGGGATCCCATTGCGCATAGTAGGCATGTCAGGTCATAAAACACTAGCAGTTCAATCAGGTACTGTGGTGCAAGACCATTATGTCTCATATCAGTATTAGCAATTCACATATTATACTACAAACAACAATTGCAGTGAGGTAATGCTTAAAAAAAACATAAGGTGCGCTAGCAAGTTGAGATAGTAATATAGAAAATGATCCAGCAAGATGAACCATTAATAAAAGAGAGGATGAAATTAATGAAGGACATGAGAGTAGTGCAATGAAGACAGAAGTGGAAGTATATGAGCTTATTCATAGTGATGTCAGAGAAGGAGATCCCTCTCCTGACACAGAGCAGAGTTATGGTAAAGTGTAATTGCAGTTGGCAGAAAATACTTCTTATAGTACAGTGTTCCAGTACTGCTACCACTTTTTCAGCCCTGCATCCCCATTACAAAACTGTTATCTGTCTGATAGTTAGTAATAAAGGAGGTTGAGTAGGTGTCAACATGCATCTTCTCGAGCTTCATATGCAACATATGTTAGAGCCACTTGAGAAATGAAAAAAGAAACAGTGCTGTCTGATTAACCTTGCTGGAGCCTGGAGGCTGCCTACAAAAAATTCCCTCTCATTAAAAAGCCTTAATAGTGTTTTCACCATAGAATCTGGTAGTCAATTAAAAGTGACTGAACACTTTACATTATGCACACAAGTCACTTTAAATATGCACACAAGTCACTTTAACCATGTCACTTTACTGCATATTTGCACACCGCTGGACATTCCGTTCCTTATGTCCACTCCATTCTACATTTTCTATTTTCTATTGTACAGTTATATCTTCCTTAATGTATATTTGCACCATACAAACATTTTATATTTTATTTTATTTTTCTTAGCAAATTTTTACGTTTATATATATATTTCTCAAATTTACTTTGTTTTAATATTTATTTTCTATATAGATATTTTTTTATTCCTTCCTAGAGTAATAACTTTCTTGTCTTCTTGTTTTTTTTTTTTGTTTTCCTTCTTGTTCTATGGTCAGGGCAGTTGTCTAAGCATTTCACTGCATATCGTACTGTGTATGATTGCGTATGTGACAAACAAAATTTGAATTTGATTTGAATTTGAACATCTAACAATTCACATTCATTTGACATTTGGGTGAGATTGATATGTAATAATAGCAATATCTCTGACATTTTATAGATATGATAAATACAATTTAACATTTCTTACAGATTTCACTGTACATCCACAGAGGAAGCCTTTGGATTGTTTGAACCCCTAAGACTTTTACTTCCCTATTTACAAGACTTGCATAATGTAGAAAGTGCTGAATTAGCTGTTCAGTTTGCTTGACATGAAAAAACAAATTAACGTCTTTCAAAGGACTCCATGATGCCACACTTTTAAATCCCAATCTCACGTTAAATGCAAGATTACAATTACAGACCTTGCAAAAGTGATTAATTTCAGCAGGTGAGTAAAGTATTTCAAAGCAAGTGTAGGGGCATATGCAGTATGTTTAAAGTCTATTTTGTTGCACATATTTATCTTGTAAATATTTGATTAAATCAACCATGGCGTTAGTGGATTATTTGTAGCAAAATCTATACTTAAAAACCTTTGATTAGACAATTACTGCAGTGATTCATATATTTCACATGGCACAAATTCTAATGCTGTGAGTAGCTTCTCATTTCCCAAACATGAGCGCTGTGAAAGATGTGTCCCGCAGTTGTGGAAAAATGGGAGAGATTAAATTATTGACATGCACCAAGCAAAGAAAAAAATAAGGAAATTACTCGAATTGGGTTTAGAAGTGTGTTACAGTAGTAGACTTTGGTCCCTTGGACTATAACTAATCACTGCATACTGGGAACATGACACAAGACCTTCCAGTTTGAAGATAATCTGGCCCAGTCATCTACTGTAGTCATCACACTGTACTTGCTTTCAAAACAATTACTTCAAGAACTGACTCCACACTTGCAGTTTAATACATTCCACCCCTTTACAGGTGCAATTGTAACAAGAGGATCAATGTTATTTACTTTCCCTGTCAGTGTTTTTTATGTTAAGGCTGATAAAAAAAATAATAAAATACCTCAAGTGGATTTACCCCAGATTTTGATCAGGAATATTGAGCATAACGTTGGGTGTGCAATGTTTTTTGTGGCTTATTGTCCCCCTGATATTGTTTCAATAGTGAAACGGCTTGAACTGAGGCCATATCAATGAATTCTCATGTCAAGAAAAATTTATCAGTGTTGTACAAATATATCTCTGGTAACTAATAACCCAGATGACTAGGATCAACCCATGTTTATTTTTTTTCTGAGGAACTGCCTCAGTAAAATTTCCTTAAGATTGCTCTGAGATGTTTTTTGCATTTTCTTCTGTGGTCTTCAGAAATTACCTGCATGATATTACAAGATTTCACAAACAGGAATTTTTTCCTGGAATTTTTTGACAGGAATTCCAGCTCTACCAGTGTTTTTTCTCTCTTTCACACACTAAAGTATGCAAAGAAGTACACTTTGAACAAATTATGTAGGTATGACATTATTACTTTTAATAATTTGGTTGTTCACTATAATAAATAATTTTCAACATGCAGGGCCAGGGCTCTTTTTCATTTTCTAGACTCGCGTCGCACACTTTTTGTGTCCCAAAAGTATTACACGAAAATTGTGGTAGCAATGCCCATGTGGAATTAGTTTCGCAATCTTCTAAGACAGACGGCCTTAGTTCTCTTTTTATTTCCTTCCTCTGTAACTCCCAGCACTCGCTGTCTCCTTGCATTTTCATAAGGGTTTTGGTTCAAAGGTGGGGAGGCAACGGTGTACATCAGACAAACATACACTGATCAGATTACAAAATACATATTTAACACAGGATAAATAAAAATGAAAACACATATGGCTACAATAACAGACATAACATACAGTAATGTCATAAGATTTTAGATTATGTGTGATATTCCTAGGAAATCAGCAGTT
Source organism: Clarias macrocephalus (assembly GCA_011419295.1). Classification (NCBI taxonomy): domain Eukaryota; kingdom Metazoa; phylum Chordata; class Actinopteri; order Siluriformes; family Clariidae; genus Clarias; species Clarias macrocephalus. The sequence continues at coordinate 84,415 of JAAGKR010001591.1, forward strand.
TCTAAACCACTCAAGCCAGCAGCCCTTCTTCCACAGCCAGTCCATGATGAAAGTCATAGTGATATTCTTTTTCCCCAAAAGCATATTTTAGGGCATTGATCATCTGCAATGGAAAGTGCTGTCCAGTGAGTTTAATATGATAGGTTACTAGAGCTCCATGCACTTCAGAATTCCTCCTGCTGCTTTTTCAGTAGTCACGTTATCAGTAAATTCAGTTGTATCCAGTTCATTGCTCACTTGAATGTCATTTCAGACAACAGTCCATTCCACAGTACCAATTAGCCGTAACATTAAACCATCCTTATAATATTAGATAATAAGTCCTCCTTGTGCCACGTAACAGCTACAGTATGACCCTTCAAGTAGGACCTTGAAGGACCGTACAGTATATGGCACAAATACCAGATCGTATGCAGCCAGCCTGATGCTTGCCTACAAAGGTAAAAATGGCCCACAACCCACTTACCTCTCTACTCTAAACACACCACGCACTGCACTACATTCCATCCGATCCTCCAGCACTGCTCGCCCCATCCCACCATTTTTTTTCGGGATTGAGGACGACATTCATCTAGACTCTATTCTGTTCTAGGAGGTGGAATGAACTCCCTCTAGATATCCATACAGCAGAGTCTTTGCCAATCTTTAAATGACGACTCAAGGCGTATCTGTTTCTTCAATACTTGGACTAATCCCCCCCCATCAAAAAAAAGACCTGTTCCCAGTTGTGTTTGACTGATGGCACTTAGTAACCTAGTAACCCAGCATAGGTATCTATCCAGTAATGTAAACTTCAAAGCACTTTTTGGATAAGAGCGTCTGCCAAATGCTTAAATGCAAATGTGTGTGTGTGTGTGTTCACTTTTCCAGCAGTTTGTGCCACAATAGCTCTTCTGTTACCTGTCAGTGTTTTAATGTTATGGCTGAATGCACAAAAAAAGTTCAAGCACAAGGGGTTTACTCTGGATTTTGAACAAGAGAAGATGTATAATGTTAGGTGTGCAATGCAGTTTTCTTTAGTCCTCTGCAATGGCTTTATGCCCCACCAGTAGAATTTCAGTCGTAAAGGTTTAATAATTGACCTGGTGTGGCTATTTATGAGAAATGTGTTACCTGGACCCATAGTTGTTTTGAAACCTTTCTGTTTTATCAAAATCAAAGGGTCAAAATCTAATTAATATCATAATGTATAATTGCCCCAGATATTTTTTATGTATCTGTTTTTTTAGTTAGTGTAATGTATTTTATAAATGAAAAAATTAAAAGATCCCAGATGAATCTATGACATAACCTGTGACATGGTAGGTGGAAGGGAACCAAAAGAAGAAGACCCAGCAGTTAGTAAAAGTCAAAGACCATATATTGGGAGGAAATACACCATTTGATAATTGCTGACATTTATCTTTGCATTTTATGCCAAGTATGGCTGACCAGAACATAAGAAATAGAATAAGTATCTATAAAGACAAGAGCCCTTTTTGTTGTGAATTGTGTTCATAGATGGATTTTGTGCAAATCTTTTTTTTTTTTTTGCATCTTTCTTTCAGCGTTCCACAATAAATAAACTTCAGTGATTTGTAATCAATATTTAGAAAGATACAAGTTTTATTATGGATACAACGATACAAGGATACAAGGGAATTAAATATTAAGTGCATTTAAAATGCCATCATAAAAAAGTTCACAGCACTGTTGAAAAAACAGGGCAGACACAGCTTCGAAAAACAGGAACTACAGTGACAGGAAATAAGAATTAGAAACACACTCAAATAGTGCCAATCCATTGAGGGTATGAATACCTAAAGGGCTAAAGTGAGAACAGGAGCACACAGTAAGGAACAGACCAATGATAGGACGGGTATGAACACTGGAAAAGCAAATTACAAATTAACTCCAGGTTATAGCTATTAATGGAGTCAGTATAGAAAAGACATTGACCAATGAGTCATGGGGAAAATGGAACATTTTCATTCATCTAGCTCCTTTCAGGCTTTTTTTTCAAAGGGAAATATAATGGAAGGTTGGCAATTAATTTAATTAATAAAATTTTTAATTTTAACTGTTTTTCTGCATCATATAGCGACAATATTTTCCCTATCTTGGCAATACTTCTGAGATCAAAAGAGGTTTGTAAAGAGTAAATTTGTGGAGGTGTTTAGCAGAGAGGCTGGTGTTCCCTTTTAAAAGCTACTCTTGATGCTGCGTGAAAACGCTATCATTGATGGTCCCTCCCCTTCTTTGGCGACATCCATGACGAGTTAACTCTTTCATGGAATAACCCTATTCATCCCCTGTTTTGCTATTATCACCGATTCATTCGAATGTTGTTGATGCGAAAGCGCAGGGTTATATGATGATGCCCCAGATTAAAGAGACTCTTGTGGGCTATCTCTCTCCTGGGAGCTCATCTTCCCTGAAAAAGCTCACACTTCCTACCATGCCGTGTAGACTAACATCTTCGTTGGTGGGGAGAGCCTTTCAGGCAGCGGGTCAGGCTGATGCTGCCCTGCACACCATGGCGGTTTTGCATATCAGCTGACCTGCTGAGATATCTGAGCACTGATGGGTCTATCGACGACGCTGCGTTTCCGGAGCTACACCGAGCCACAGATTTATTTCTCTGTACCACCAAGCAGACAGCCCATGCTATCGGCCGTTCTTTGGCTGCCATGGTCGCCATGGAGAGACATCTATGGCTTAACCTCACAGGCATCAAGGACAGGGATCGCGTTTTCCTCCTTGATGCCCCCATCTCAACTTCCGGCCTCTTTGGCGACGCTGTAAACGCCACCACTAGGTTTTGGGAGGCGAAGCTCTATGAGCAGGCCTTGTGAGGTTTCTCTCCTGCCGTGCTCAGGAGTCGGGACAGTCCCGACCAGGTCTGGTCCCCACGAGACGTGAGGCGCAGAAGGAGAGTGTGGCGAGCCGGGTACCTCCTCGTAAAGACTGGACCTGAGGAGCATCATCTCCGCCAAAAAGAAGTCCTGAAGCTGATGTGCCCAGGACCACAGGGGTGTCTCCCCCCGAGGAGGAGTATGTAAAGATTCCAATAAGGGATAAAGAATCCTCCCTGACACACTCTGGAGGCCGTTGTCCAATCTCCGCCACCAATAGTGTTTCGGGGAGGAAACCTACTGACAGGTATGTCTCCATAGGTACAAAGCACTGTAGAGAGAGGCTACAGGATTCATTTTGCACATCGTCCTCTGTGTTTCTATGGCGTGGTGTCCCCTTCCATGAAACTGGAATGAGTGCATCTGCTGACTTGACAATTACAGACTTTGCTGGAAAAAGGGGCCATAGAACATGTTCCCCTGCCAGACAGAGACCCAGGCTACTAAAGTCAGTATTTCTCGGTTTCCAGGAGAGATGGGGGGTTGTGTCCAATTTTACATCTTCGTGGGCTGAACATCAAAATGTTGACAGCAAAAATTATTATTTCTCAATCCAATCAGGAGATTGGTTTGTGACATTTTTTTCATATTTGAAATATTGCTACAACACAGGAAGTTCCTGAGGGTCGCTTTCAGGGGCGAGGCTTACCAGTATCGGGTCTTTCCAATTGGCCTAGCCTTGTCACCCCGCACATATATAAAATGCACAGATCCAGCTCTGGCTCTATGATTCCAGGGCATCCGTATTTTGAATTATATAGACGACTGGCTGATATTGCCTCAGTCTTAGCAGCTAGCGCTTCAACATCGAGATGTCGTCCTAGCTCACATCCATTCTTTAGGATTTTAACTTAAAGCCAGGAAAGGCGTTCTCTTTCCTGCTCAGAGGACAACGTATTTGGGTGTCATATGGAATTTGATCGCAATGCAGGCACAGCTGTCTCCTGCATGTGTCGAATGCATTCTCAATACCCTAAAGGAAATCAGGCTAGGCAGAAAGTGATTGTTCATTACTTTCAGAGTGTTTTAGCTCTCATGGCAGCTGCGTCCATGGTGATTCCTTTGGGCCTTTTGTACATGAGATTGTTTCAGTTGTGGCTAGGCGCCAGGGAATTTTATCCAAGGGCCAATCCCCAGAGGCAAATAATGGTTACGCGCCAGGGGCTTCGTACCCTTTCTATTTCGTTCAGACCCCGGTTTTTGACTCTGGGTCTCACTCTAGGTCCGTGCTGTCATTGCAAGAGGCACAGGACAAGCTCCTGTCCCTCAGGGCGATTTACATTCCGGGGCATATGAATGTGGGAGCAGACTTGCTATCCAGACAAGCTGTGACACATGGGGAATGGAAAAGCACCCTTTAGTTCCCCGTTTTTATTCGTGTAGCTAAACGGCTGAGGCCGTCCACCAGAGCGATGGTCCCTTCGTGGGACTTAGCTATTGTGCTCGAAGATCTGATTGACACCCTATTCGAACCACTAGAGTCAGTGTCTGACTCTTATGATGGTTTTTCTTATGGCTATTACTTCTTTGAAGAGAATTGGAGATCTGCAGGCTTTGTCAGTCTCCCCATCCTGCCTAGACTTTGCCCCTGGGCTAGTCAAAGCTATTCTGCATCCTCACCTGAACTATCTTCCGAAAGTTCCATTCTCGACCATTCTTTTCGAGTTGTTCTCGAAACCTTCTGTCCTCTGCCTTTACAACTTTGAAGCAGGAAAGACTTCACTTACTGTGTCCAGTATTTGCTCTTCAGATTTACATCCACCGCACTAGCCAGTTCATTTGTCATGGGGGCGGCAACTGGGGGGCGGCTGCCACTAGACAAACGCTGTCACATTGGGTGAGAGATGCTATTGTCCTAGCCCAGCAAAGTAACCCGAGATGTTTCCTCAGTTAAATTAGTTAAATAAGCTAAATTTGCTGTAAAAATAATCATATATTTTGTACGTATTTGGTGAGTTAACAAGAAGCAAGCATAACCATAGAAATGAAATCATTTTCTTATATAATTTTTTTTATTTAAATATTTTCATCATTTCTCTGTGCTGTTGCATATTTATTTTCTAAAATTGATCAACTGTAACCCAGTCACTTAAATACTGTATTTCTGATTATGATTTTTGATAAATTGATATTCAATTCAAATAAATTAATGTTTTATTTTCTTGTTAATAAAAATCTACAAGGACAGCTTTTAATAACATAAAGCATATCAAATAAAATAATGTAATTCATATGCCTCAATCATCAGGCGCTGTGTATTGTGGAAGATAAAGGGTTCCAGTGACTCATGTCCTACTTGGATTCACGTTACAATATGCCAGTTTGAAAATATTTAACAGATGTTTGCCTGCCGCTATTATACCAAATAGTGTTTACAGATGTTGACAGCCTTATGAAGGACATTTATTATTTGCTGAAAACTTTTTCTATTTCTATCACTTTTAGAAAAGGTTTCCACAAATTATAATTTTACCTTCTTGTCACTTCAGCAAGCTCTGCCAAAGATGATATGAAAGCAATTCCTCCTCCAACAGGCAAGCTTAGATGTTGGCAAGGTCAACCTTCTGTATGCAGTTCTGCAGTGTTTTAGTCTCCTCTTTGATTTATTAGCATTCTAATTAGGTTAAAGCATACAGTGCATGATTGTGTTGGATTCTGTCTAGCTACTTGACTAACAAGACTAAAACTTTAATTGAACACATTATTAAAATGGAAATATCATTTACTATATTTTTCTTCAAGATTGCAGTAAACAAAATCTACCTTCTCTAAATCTTATGTTCCAGTTCAGAACGTGAAGAAGTACTCACTAAGTATGTGGCTCTAGTACTGCACCTCCAATTATATATTTGTATGTCTGTCCAGACGATATTGTTTCGGCATCACGCAAAACTGACTCAACAGAATTTGGTGAAACTTTGCCAGTCCTTCGATATTTGCCAGAAGTTAAATCTGCACCAAACATTAAATCAAAATGTTTAGTAGAAGGGACGTTATGAGCAGTTTCGTGCCAGATTACCTCACAGCAGCCATAGCTTTTTCGGACATATACTGTACAATGCTTTTCCCCTTAAGGCTAATCAATGTGATAGGTTACAGTAAATACACATGGGGAACACAGATATGACCGTTATACACCCAGATCCTCAAGAAACACAAACAATCACACAACACAGCATAGCTTACTCCAAAAAAGTTTGCCTCACATATGTTTCGAAACCGTGTTAGAGCAAACATATCTGTAGCAGTAAAATATAAGCAGTGTTGGAAGATAAATAAAAATGTTGAGTAGAAGTTATGTTATGAACTTCTTAAACAAGGCATAAGATACTCAACCTAAAGCAAAAATGTTATTTCTTTGTATTAATTAAGAGTTCTGCTATACAGAAAGACAGACAGACATATACATGAGATTCAAACTGAAATAATATCACTGATTACATTAAAGCATTGTATTAACGCTGAACAGCTTACTTTAGCTTTAACCCTTTAACTATTTTTCAAAACTCTGAAACCGACGAGTACTAACACTAGTCTTAAATTACTGCATATATACAGTAGCTTAAGTCATAACACCTAATACACAATGTTTTATTTACTTTGCTAGTAAATAAAATAAAATAAAATAAATAAATAAATAAATAAAATATGTCAGCATATACTGTAATGTTGTGCCTTTCATGTGTCCTGTCATGCTGATGAGGCCTTCACTCAAAGGATATGAAGTGACTGAAACTCTATTACATCCTTTTGATCAAATTTCCACAATATTCATGGCTGTTTTTAGACATTCAGATTATGATAAAAATGTATTTAAACCAAAGCAAGCCATAAACGCGTACTTTGAGTGTGCTGTATAAGGGTTGTTTTATTAACAGATGTTACTACATCGTCTGCTGTACTTATGCTATGCTATGTTAACTACTTATACAGTTTGCTTTCATCGGATTTAACATAAACAGATTGTTTGGTTATTTATCATAATCAAACTAATCTTCTGTGTCATTTCCAGGTTCCAGATGTATATTTTTAATTATCATCTGTTTATTAAATGCAGCTTCAAAATGTATTATGTAGGGTATTAAATCTATAATGTGAGAAATTTCTCTTTTATCTGTTGACAGAATAACTATCACTCGAGTGATGGCTGAAATTGCTTTTGCTAGGCGTTAACAACCAGTAAACCTAACAACCAGTAAACATGCTACAATGGATCGCTCCAACACATTCAATTCAATTCAATTTTATTTGTATAGCGCTTTTAACAATTTTTATCATCGCAAAGCAGCTTTACACAATAAAAAGAATTAAGTTTGTGTGAAATGTGAATGTTTATGAATAAAAAAATGGTCAGATAGTCCCTGATGAGCAAGCCGAGGGCGTCAGAAAAAACTTCCTGAGATGGCAGTAGGAAGAAAACAAGGCAGCAACCGGACTCAACAGGGAACCCATCCTCATTTGGGTGAACAGAAAGCAGGAATTGATCTGCATTCATACTGTGTGTTGGGTGGCAGGCAGTTCAGTATAATAGTTGTTAATAGATGTTAATTGATGTTAATATGGAGTCCAGGTAGTTATTGGAGGCTCGGGTAGACTTGTAGGAAATTCCAGTCCTGAACTATCGAGCGACTGTAGCCAAGTCCGCAGAGAAACGGCCGTCAACATCATGCGAGGCCAGAACCGTCTTCCTAGTAGAGTGAAACCGTCCCCAGACATCGGACGCATCCCAAAGAAATCTCCAACCAGAAGTGGGGCACCAGGATGAGTCAGGCAGGTCCAGAGGGCAGAGGGAGTCTGAATCAATGGCAGCTCAGGAACGACATGTGTAGCTCGACAGAGAGAGGGAAAGAGTGAGAGGGGGAGAGAGAACAGGAGAGGGGAGAGCAAAAGAGGAGAGATTACAGTTAGGTATGGTCACAGTCACATAATGTATAAGGTGAATGTATATTTAGTGTGGAGTGCAAGCAGGGACTCCGGCAGGACTAACTATAACAGCATAACTAAAAGGGAGAGCCAGAAGGAAACACAGACATGAGGCCTCCCGGAGATGTAAAGCAACCAATCACTTCACCGTTGACAAACCTGAGTGATCAATGAGAGTGCAGCAAGACAGCATCTAAACATACCAGTTCACCATAATACTCTACGTCCATGAGTCCCCCAGATCTGCTCCTTTACTGCCTTAGTAGTACTACTTACAAAGTACTACTTATTACAAAATGCATGGTTAAATAAATAGGTTTTTAGCCTAGACTTAAACACTGAGACTGTGTCTGAGTCCCGAAAACTATTTGGAAGGCTATTCCATAACTTTGGGGCTTTGTAAGAGAAAGCTCTGCCCCCTGCTGTAGTTTTTATAATACGCGGTACTGACAAGCAGCCTGCATCCTTTGATCGAAGTAGGCGTGGCGGATCGTAAGTCGCTAATAGTTCACTCAGATACTGTGGCGTGAGACCATTTAATGCTTTATATGTCAAAAGTAGTAATTTAATATCAATGCGAAATTTCACAGGGAGCCAATGAAGTGAAGATAAGATAGGGGTGATCTTCTGGTTCTAGTGAGGACTCTGGCTGCTGCATTCTGTACTAATTGAAGCTTGTTCATGCACCTAATTGAACAACCACACAGTAAAACGTTGCAATAGTCCAACCTTGAGGTGATAAAAGCATGAACTAGCATGGTTTAATGACAATATATTCCTTATCTTGCCAATATTTCTGAGGTGAAAGAATGCTATCCTGGTGATATTGTCTACATTAGCTTCAAATGAAAGACTAGAATCTATAATCACACCAAGGTCTTTTATTGTTGCACTAGATAGAACAGAAAGGCCATCTAAAATTACAGTGTGATCTAAAATCTTGCTTCTAGCTACATGTGGTCCTATGGACTAGAACTTCTGTCGTATCAGGATTAAGCAGAAGGAAGTTAGTTAGCATCCAGTCTCTTATATCCTTTACACATTGCTCAACTTTAGCAAGCTGGTTTCTCTCATCTGGTTTTGCTGAGACGTATAACTGTGTGTCGTCAGCATAACAGTGAAAATTAATATCATGCTTACGGATTATGTTGCCCAAAGGAAGCATGAAAAGGGAAAAAAGCAGTGGGCCTAAAACCGAACCCTGTGGGACACCAAACTCCACTAGTGAATATGCTGAATAATCACCGTTTAAATCTACATACTGATAACGATCAGTCAAATAGGACCTGAGCCAGGAGAGGGTTGTTCCCTTAATTCCTACTACATTTTCTAATCTGTGAAGGAGAATGCTATGATCAATTGTGTCAAAAGCTGCACTGAGGTCGAGTAACACAAGCATAGTGTTATAGTGCAACTCTGATCAGAGGCCAATAGAAGGCCATTTACTTCTTTAACGAGTGCTGTCTCTGTGCTGTGATGAGGCCTAAATCCTGACTGATACAGTTCATGTATGTTATTTCTATGCAAATATGAGCATAGCTGCTCCGCAACTATCTTTTCCAGAATCTTAGAGATAAAGGGGAGGTTTGATATCGGCCTGTAATTGGACAGATGACCGGGGTCGAGGTCAGACTTCTTAATTAACGGTTTAATAACTGCTAATTTAAAAGATTTTGGAACATACCCAATGCTGATTGAGGAATTAATTATTTTCAACATGGGTTCTGTTATTTCTGGCACTATCTGTTTGAGAAAATGTGTCGGTATGGGATTTAATATACAGGTTGATGAATTTGCAGAAGAGATGAGTGAAATTAATTCATTCTCTTCAAGGGGAGTAAAGTATTCTAGGTTCCGATCTAACATGGTTAGTTTAACATCTGCATCAATTACATTGTCTTGTTTGAAAGCCTCAATTTTATGCCTAATGTTTACAATTTTATTATTAAAGACGTTCGTGAAGTCCTCACTACTGTATGTTGTTGTCACGGAGATTTCTGCAGTGGTCTTATTCCTGGTTAATTTGGCTACGGTATCCAATAACAATTTAGGATTATTTTTGTTATTTTCTATAAATGGAGAGATACTTTGATCTAGCTACACTAAGAGCTTTTCTATAGTTCAGGATGCTTTCCTTCCATGCTAATTGAAATACTAACAATTTGGTTGAACGCCATTTACGTTCTAATTTCCAAGCGGTCTGTTTTAAACTGCGCGTGTGATCATTATACCAGGGAGCGAGTTTCTTATCCCTAATCAATTTCCTTTTAACTGGAGCTACATTATCTAAGGTATAATGAAATGTTGACTCTAAAAGTTCAGTCGCCTGATGGAGGTCTGTGGAGTCAGATGGCGATCCAATCAAAGTTGGTAACTCTGGGAGATTACTGATAAAGCTCTGTGTGGTATTTGATGTGAATGTACGTTTATTCCGGTAGCGCGGCGCTGTGCATACATTATTACTATGACAAACATTAATTGAGACAAGATAGTGATCTGAGATAACTAAAGTGTGACCTGCTTTATGAGTGGGTCCTACTACACATTGATTTACTCCTACCGAGTCCAGTATGGACATAAATGCTGTTCTCAGAGGGTCTTCTGGATTTTCAAAATAAATATTAAAATCTCCAGCAATTAACGCTTTCTCTACAGAAATGACTAGGTTTGCATTCACAGAGAAATTCCGAGTACGGCCCTGGGGGTCTGTAAATGATAATTAGCGGGATCGACTGAGCAGACTTAATATTTGTACAGTAGCTACACTTTTTATGTTACTATAGAGAACTTCAAATGCATTAAATTAAACTCATCCTGTTTAATCCAGGTTTCTGTTAAACAGAGTATATCAAACACCTGATCGATGTTCAAGCCTTTAGTAAGATACAGTACCAGTCTATGGCCAGTGTACTAATTAAACCAGTTATTAGCATGTCAGGAATGACAGAAAAGATTCAGTAGTTTTCTTTCCAAGAAAAAGTAATTTAAATCAACAGGGGTTTACAGTTTGTACTTTGGAACTACATTGAAACATTTGTTCGCTAAATAGTAGAATGAAATTTTTCTGTGCAGTGTGGACAGTTGTGAAAAACATTATTAGGAAATATGTTTCACATATTGCCACAGATGCAGCTGGTACGTATTGCTCCTAATCTTATTCCTGATTTAGCATGATCACTAGTAAAAGAATTGTTAGAGAACATTACATTTGTCACTGGTTGAAGTAAATGATTTGAGAAAGGCAATGGCTTAATTTGTAATTTCTACAGCAGAAATTAATATAAGATATTTTAATAGTTTTATTACAATCTAAATTTTACAGTATTGTGGCTTTTCATGTTTGTTTGTTTTATATTCTGATATTTAGTTTTAATATGATAGCTTTAAATATTTTAGTAAAATGCAAATTATATTATATACAGTATTGTGTGTAATGTGGCTGAAGGTGATTTTCTGCTTTAATATTACAAATTCGTATGGCATGCTTGTTTGCATAATTAATAGTGATCTAATTCTAAAGTTGTTTTTAGAAACAGTTATGAAATGAATAATTATGAAAATTACGGAATCTATGAGGGGTGTCCAAGTCAAAATATCAACTCAACACACATAAGAGAATTTAAAAACTAAATTTATTTCTCTATATAATCCCCTGCTACACAAATGCACTCATTTCAGCATTTTAATCACTTGATAACATCAGGGTAAAAAGTTGTGAAATGCTGCCCTGCTAGGAACTCCTTTAATGGCCCAAACATGTGAAAATGGCTTGGAGTGAGGTTAGGACCGTACAGAGGATGTGGCAATAACTCCCAACCTAGTTCCTTTAATGTGCAACTTGCACATTACAGGAACTAGGCTGGGAGTTATTGCCACATCCCCTATACAGTCAGATGCACAAACAGATGCATCTTTTCCAAGTTCTTCTTCCGAATTGGCAACAACTTACTCCAAGTTATATCCATTGAATTTTAATGATCAGGTGTTCCACTTGTTGAATGTTAATGCGAACAACTGCAGTGGACTCTGAGCCACCTTGGCTGGGATCATATTTCACAGGCCTTCTTTAAAACATTTGCACCATTCAAATGTCTTTGAGCTTGCACGTAGCTTGCAACTTTTAGTTCTAGAAGCAGACAGTATAAACCACCCACTCCAACTCAGCAAGACCTTCTTAGTCTTGACCTCCAATTCTTGTCTATGTCAATATTTACACTCCCAAGGTTTACATTCAGTTACAGAGTTATTTTAGTTACTAGAGGTTTGTAACTGTGGTTCTGTGTAATGTATAACGCTGTATGGTTTGTTATGAAGTTTGGTGTTTATCCCGAGTTCCCGAGTTCACAAAACCACACGAAGAGTAGTAAGTCATAGTAGAGGCTATCCAGCCCATCTATAGACTTTGGTGGTGACCTCCACCACTCAGTAGACCAGACTCTGTTAAGTTGAAAAGCCCCACAAATAAACAAATAACAGATCTGAGAATAGAACGGCTGGGGTTTGGTCTAAGGAGTAATGTAAGTCATGTGCACAGCACAACACAAAATGCTTTGCTCAACTTCATGGACTGCTGCAAGGTCAGTGGATTAACATAAGGTGATATGACTTTGGGCAGAAATACTGAATTCAACTATAAGATTCACAGTCATCTGACTGACAATTCATGCAAGGTGAGCTTTTTCATGTCAAATCCATGCTGCATACTGCCATAACAAGGTGTACAAGGAGGAAGGTCCACGCTGAGGTCTTGTGACCTAATGAGATACAATCAGTGGTCTGAAGGAAAGCTAGTATATTGCAGTGCAGGGAATTATTTCACATTTCCATATAGCATTGCTTTGCAACCAGCAGGTAAAGTAGCCTTAGAAAATATCTCTTAGAAATGGAACACTGATCTAAAGAATACGTTCAGAAAAATCTTACATCTGTAGCACACTAAAGCTTGTGCCTTTTTGCGGAAACAAGGAGCAGACTATCCAGAGATCCAGACTAAACTGTTAACAGATTCAATCAATTAAACTTGAGATGAAGGTAATCCACACAGCCATGCTAGCAGTATGTAGCCATAGGCCTATGTCCAATGTACTGTATGATACAGTGTGGGAAGATAATTAATTCATGCTTCAAGTCTTTAGTCATGATTGTGCTGCTGGTTTAGACAGCAGAAGGTGTTAAAGTCAGTAGTAAAAGCACAAACCAGTTCAAGGCTAGCACCATGTAGGAATGAGCTCATAATGTACTGTATAAACTATATACTGTACATCACCATGGCTGAATAGACGAGAGGTGGCTATTGGCAGCACTAAAAGAAAGATTTTGCTTCAGAAGTGGCTGGAAAGAAGACTTATTAATTTCAACACAAACAAGCTGATGGAAATTAATGGCTGATCCTGTCTGTTTATTCATTCAAATTCAAATCAGCGCATTTGCGCTTTGACTAAAACTGTGTGCAATGCACTATGTGCTACTGGAATGTAGAAATGTACATTTTAAACATGTTTAAATTTTTTATTAAAGAAAATTGCGCCCCCCCCCCCCCCCAAAACTTTTTGCACCAGCTGCCACTGACCAAAACGCAAAAACACCAGCGCTGATTACTGACATCAGTCAGTAGCAAGTCCTAACAATGTTTTTTAACAAATGAATTTTTCATTTAGTTTACATTATTTCAGTTAATAAATCTACTACAAATTAAAAGAGCACAAAGCAAAACCCTTTTGACACGCATACATAGCTTTTCTAATTACACATGATAAAATCTAATGGCTCACTGTGTTAAGGTTCACTTTGCTTCAATTCGATGCAAATAAGAAACCCCTGCATTTAATTACAATTCTAAATTTGTACTGTAATTTTAGTATTTTAGTACTGTACATGTATACTGTCATTATGCATTCATTTAATTACAATGTTTAATTTTTTGCTGTCATGTCTGGCAAATCTCAAGGAAGAGAGAATGTACTAAGGCCTGATGCCTCAGTTAGGAGTTATAGCGCCACTTAGCGACGTAAAGCCGGCAAGGTGCCGCAACAGTAGCAGTGCAATTCTGGTTGAGTAACATCTGTAACCTATAATCTTGCCCATGGTTGTCCTGGACAAGGTGCCAATCCATCGCAGCTTTCAGTAGTTTTAGTTGATGGAAATAAAACAAGTTACATATAACAGCACACACACTAGTAAAATAGTTCTTTTCAACCACTGAACTTAAATAAATAATTTAAAAATGGAACAGAAAATTTGAAAGGACCCTCCACATTTTGCATGCATGTCTGCCTTAGCAGGTGTGGGGCTCCTGGGGATTGTGCTTTGTGGGCTCCAGTGCAGGCTTGGCTGTCTCCATCTCTGGTGGGTGAGTGGCTCTCCAGTAAGACACCAGATTGTCAGCTATTTGCTCACAGGAGTTAATAGAGTCTCTTAATTAATTTCCGATTTAGCCTTCAAGCAAAACTCACATGAGGTGAAGTAATTAAACACGGGTCATAATAAAGGAGGCAATTAGAACATCAGAAAATTAAGCTGTGCTTTTTTGATTTTGTGCTTTTCTTGATTTGTTAAACAAACATAGCAGAGCAAATAGTAAACCTCAAACAAGATGATCATTCTGTCATTAGACAATTTAAAACAGTTAAAATTTATATTCGCAGATTTATAGTCAGACAGAGCAATGGATGGCCCTGGTTGCTAGTCAACCCCACCATGTTGCCAATTTGAGAAAACGCGCTACAGCTGTAGGTTATCTAAACCCCCAGGACCCAGCATACTATGTGCGAACATTTAGAGAGCACCAGGTCTGGGAGCATTGCTCCTGTATAGGAAAAGATAAAGAAAAGAGAGAAGAGAAAACTGAACAGAAAAGTGAAAAGATAAAGAGAAGTGAAAAGATAAAGAAAAGAGAGAACTGAACAGAAAAG
>JAAGKR010001591.1:99162-119551 GCA_011419295.1 Clarias macrocephalus
TTGTGCTTTGTGGGCTCCAGTGCAGGCTTGGCTGTCTCCATCTCTGGTGGGTGAGTGGCTCTCCAGTAAGACACCAGATTGTCAGCTATTTGCTCACAGGAGTTAATAGAGTCTCTTAATTAATTTCCGATTTAGCCTTCAAGCAAAACTCACATGAGGTGAAGTAATTAAACACGGGTCATAATAAAGGAGGCAATTAGAACATCAGAAAATTAAGCTGTGCTTTTTTGATTTTGTGCTTTTCTTGATTTGTTAAACAAACATAGCAGAGCAAATAGTAAACCTCAAACAAGATGATCATTCTGTCATTAGACAATTTAAAACAGTTAAAATTTATATTCGCAGATTTATAGTCAGACAGAGCAATGGATGGCCCTGGTTGCTAGTCAACCCCACCATGTTGCCAATTTGAGAAAACGCGCTACAGCTGTAGGTTATCTAAACCCCCAGGACCCAGCATACTATGTGCGAACATTTAGAGAGCACCAGGTCTGGGAGCATTGCTCCTGTATAGGAAAAGATAAAGAAAAGAGAGAAGAGAAAACTGAACAGAAAAGTGAAAAGATAAAGAGAAGTGAAAAGATAAAGAAAAGAGAGAACTGAACAGAAAAGTGAAGGGATAAAGAAAAGAGAAAATGGAAAAGGCCTGGAAGGTAAACAGTACATCTTTTTAGAGATAAAGAAATACATGTTTGAAAAAATGAATAAACAAATGTTTTTCCTTTCACAAAACGCTTGCCCTAACCAATCACCCCACGTCTCAACCACACTTAACAACATATTCAGTGGCGCCATATAGGAGCGCCCCCTCATAACAAGAATTTGTGTACACAGGTAGTTTTACAGTACCTGGGTTTTACCTGCTTCATTCTAAAAAATAAAAAAAAAAAAGCAATAACAGAAACACAATGACTGTGCATGAAAATGCACATGATGATGATTATCAACATATAACCCTAACTATTCATTTTGCAAAACTGTCCAGAAAGTTTATTGCCAAATAAATGTTTTTTATTAAATTAACGTTAAAAATAAAAAACAGCTCAGCAGCTCGGTTCTGCTCATGCAGTGTCTCCCCTGCGTGCTCAACATGTTTTCCGTGTAAGCACACAACATCCTTTTGCTGTGCACGCTCGACTCTGCCTGCACGAGCGTACATCTCTTTTCTCTGTGCACTCAACTTTGTCCAGCGTTACAAAACTGCCATTAAACTAGCCAATCACAGATTTTACACACTACTTCTGATTGTCTGTTTCTTCTCTAATCAGCTGGCACTATTGACCGCATAATAGAATTCAATTCAAGTTTATTTGTATAGTGCTTTTAAAATGGCCATTGTTTCAAAGGTTTACACGCAGCTTTACAAGTATTTTGTATTTATTTGTAATATCATTATAGATAAATATTACAGCATCTCCTTTTTTATTGAATTAAGTATTTGTTATATATCAGATTTTTAAAACTGGTATATACTATGATATAGTAAAATGTAAATCGGACAACTCAGTCGCTTTACTTACAAATGTGGGCATAAAGAATGCGAGCTTTTTCCTGCGAAAGGCTGCAATTTGTCTTGGGAAGTGCCGCAGAATCCCACAAGTACCATTTAAAATTTTAAATAAATGTGCTGTGCTTCACTGAATATCCGCCAGATGGCACATGGAAGGACTTTATCTAAAAGCCACACCAAGGACAACAAAGAATTTTGTATAATTAGTTAGCCTAAAACATTATTTTTAACCCCCAATTCCCCAGCAGCGAAAACAGACCGAAATTCACACATCGTGAATGATAGGTGAGAAGAGGGATTACAGTAACTGGGGGTCTGCGGGTGTTCACCTCAGAGGGCACTGTCACTTGTATTCAGCAAATAGCCTATATATTTGTTTGTTACATTTCTGGGGGAGTATGTCTGCAGTTTTATCGATAAATCTGCTCATATCTGCACGCGTTTATCAGCCATTTGATCAACGGCACTCACTTTCACTTTGCAAAAGGCAGTGCTTATTGTTTAGTGTATATTTCAAGCAAATACACACATATTCGTCATGAAAGATCTATTGTAAAACTAAATAAAATTCATGTTTTCTTTAGCATTGGGAACAATATTGTTTTAGGCTGTGGTGCAAAGGCAGGTTATTTTTACATATTGATCACTCACTCATCATCTATACCGCTTAATCCTGTATTCAGGGTCATGGGGGGCCTGGAGCCTATCCCAGGAGACTTAGGGCACAAGGCGGGGTACACCCTGGACAAGGTGCCATCCAAACACACACACACACACACACACACACACACACACACACACACACACACACACACACACACACACACACTATGTCCAATTTGGGAATGTCAATTAACCTAACCTACATTTCTTTGGGCTGTGGAAAAAACCGAAGTACCCGGAGGAAACCAACCAAGCACGGGGAGAACATGCAAACTCCATGCACACAGAGACAGGAGTCGAACCTAGGGACTTTCAAAAATAACATTAAAAAACAAGCATTTTATTTATATTTAGACATCTGGACATATATCCAGAGCTACCTGAAAACTTTAAGGTTACTAAATAGCAATCCCTTCAGTCAAATACTTTTACTTTTTATTATTTTTATTTATGTTTTTAGTGGGGCAGCTAACCAGTTGAGGGGTGTAACCCAAATATCTGAGTAACAGATAAGTCTTTAGTTGTCACCTAAAAATTTCCAGTGACAGAGCTGTAGGGACATCTAGGGGAAGTTCATTTCACCACCTAGAAGCCAGAACAGGAAACGTGTCTTTCTCTGTCCCTGAGAGATGGGATAAGATGCTGGAGGATTGGAGGAAATGTGGTACAGAGCGAGGTGCGATACGTGGTTTGAAGTAAGTGGGTTCTGGGCTGTCTTTAGCTTTGTAGGCAAACAATCAATGTTTTAAATTTGATGCAGGTAGCTAAAGGAAGGCACTAGAGCTGGTGGTGCTAGTATCAACTATCAACTTTTAGACTGTTGACTGGTTTCTTAATTAATATCATTTAACCAGACAATGTTTTGAAAAGAATCTCTAGCATTCTTTTCAGTTAAACAAAAATCCAGTTGCAACCATTGCAGTGGTACATATACTGTAATAATACAGTCACATGCAGACCAAAATCATGGATATTATTTTTATTTAACTTAGGACAAATGAGTATGTGAGATGTAAAAACAAGCCTAGTTAGTGAGTACAACTTCAGCTTGCAGTTTCTGATCAACACGTGTGCCCTGATATAATTTCCAAACCACTTAACACCACAAAATCTTAAACAACTAGTCAACTAAATGATTCGAAATAAAGTTATTTTAATGTAACTTAATGTATAAATGTATGCTTAAAAAAGATATCATTATATAGAAAATATACAAAAGATTCATCAGACTTATTCATTATTTTCCATGTGGTCAATTAATGTTTTGGAATCTTTGTCCTCTGGTAAGGGGATTTCTGTAGTGTAACATATTGGGTTCTCAAATGACATTTGGGCAAGCCGGCCATGGGTCCTCCTTTGGTAGAAATAAACTAATGCAGCCAGCGCAAACAACACTGCAATCACCACTACAACAGCCACACCAGCGAGATGTGTTGCAGGCTTGTCTAATGAGAAATCAGAGAATGCAACATTGAGATATTATCTGGATGGTGACATAATATTAGACATTATTCATACACTTTATACCATGAACACCAACATAAATAAGGTATCTTCATTAAAAACATATTTCCTTTTCCAGTATATGATTTGTTTCTCACACAATGAAAGTATTTATAAGATGTATTGAATTAGTTCAGTTATCACCTGTAGGACCAATTTCTGCAGGAATGGTTGGCTTTGCAACTGTAATAAAAAGGAAATATTTTTATTTAGACCAGTTATGAATTTAAACTCCTCTATATAACAGAACCAATTATGAATAGAGATTCATCATTCTTAAACAACAGCATTTGAGATAGGTAAGTACGGCAGTATGTCTTAAACCTGTTTCTATTTCCCTTATTTTAATTCCAGACCAGCAGGGTGGATTCCTTTGTTGTGTTATAACTGGTTTATCATTGTTTCCTTGCTGAGTACAAATAACAAGTCATCACTTGGTTAGCCTATAAAAGGTTCCTGCTACTTAACAATCATCCTCTTTACCATTCTTATCTTGTTGACAGGTTTTTAGAAGTCAAATCTCATGTATAATAAAATGCTCTATCCTTTATATTTAATTAGTTAGAAGTTGAGGCATGTCACCCAGAGTTCTTTCTTGTTGCTGTAGGTTGAAACATTTCGCTAAAGGTTTTTGTAAAACACCACAAACCAGTTCACTTCAATCCCACCAGCACACTAAGATAATAGACTAATACTGTAGGCATTTAATATAGTGGAATATAAGAAAAACAATATAATATTTGTGCAGTCAAGAGTGTTCAGAGCTCTAGACTGAGAGGCAAAACAACCTCTACATAGGAGGATGTACCAGCACTAAAGGAGCAACATCTCAGAGCCAGAATAATCAGTGTACCTTCACTTGAAGGACAGAGAACAACATTTGATGATGATAATGTACAAATCTTGGACATAAAAAAGAGGGCATCTATGTGCAAGTAGAAAATTATTTTACCTATATGTTTTGTGTTAGTTTGTGTGCATTAACAAAGCTTATTAAAGATTAGTGCTAAAAAGTATTAGTGACAACCAGTATATTACACCCTAAACATTTATAATAATAATAATAATAATAATAATAATAATAATAATTATTATTATTATTATTATTATTATTATTATTATATTCTATATAATAAAAAGCCTATCCCAGGGAACTTGAGGCACAAGGCAGGGTACAACCTGGATGGAGTGCCAGCCAATCACAGAACACACAGTTAAGTGCAAATACTCATACACCCATTCATACACTACATACAATTTGGAATGTCCAATCAACCTATACCATATGACTTTGGGTAGGACATAGGAGCATTTAAAGGAAAAACCTGGGGAGAACATGCAAACTCCATGCAACACGACCCGAGGTGAGATTTAAACCCCCTACCCTGTAAGTGTGAAGCAACTGTGTTAAATGCTAAGCTATTGTGCTGCCTATTATTATTATTATTATTATTATTATTATTATTATTATTATTATTATTATTGTTGTTGTTGTTGTTGTTGTTAGTTCTGACTTAAATTACCCTTGGCTGTTTTGCAGATGAATGATGAGTAACCATATATACAATGTTGTTTTCCCCACTGTTTAGTTTTGGGGGAGATAAATGCACAGTCTTGGCTATAGCCATCAAGCTCTGTAGATTCTTCCCAATTGGTATAATCCACTACACTTCTGTCCAGCCACAACCAGTGATCTATGTGATTCAAACACAAACACAAATCCAGTACAGTGTCAATGACTTAAACATACAGTGTGAATGAAATGTGCAATCCAGTCAGTATAATACAATTAGCCACATAATGAATAATCATGGTAAAAGAAATAATGGTAAAAATGTTGTAATATATAAAGCTATGCATGCTATATGAATGTTTCACTAAAAATCCTTCACACACTACAATTATAAATATGAAAATGTGCATGTAAGTTCCTGCCAATAAACCTATTTAGATGAGCAGTAGTAGAGAACAAGTAGTATTACCTGCATGTGTCTTAAAAAGGCCTATTGAAAACTTTTCATGATCATTTCCAAGAAAACTGATGTAATTTTCTATGAACTTTGCCTCTTTTGTGTCTTCAATACTGACAAGATTGGCACCTGATGGAAAAAAAAATCTTAGTGTGGACACAATTGTATGCACTGTAATCTACTCTATATAAATTTAATGAAACTTTGTCTGTTCTCTGCTATTTGCCGGAAGTTAAACCTCTGCCATAAATGAAATCAAAATGTTGAGTTATAATATTAAAACGTTGATGCCATGAGCAGTTATGTGCCACATTACGTCACAGCATCCAACACTTTTTTGGAAACATATAATGCTTTATTTATTTATTTTTTTCATATATCAACACTGCCAATCAATGCAACAGTTCAGTATACACAGAGTATGTGGAATACACAGAAATGACCGTAATGCCCCTACAAAGCGCCCAAATCATCACAAAACACAAACAAATGCGCATGCATGGCTTTCTTTTTAAAAAAAAAAAGCATGGCTTACTTCAAAAAAAAAAAGCAAAAAAAAGGGCCAGTACACTATGAAAACTGAACCTTCAAGGATGAATCGACAGATCAATGTATGTTTATTCTTCCTGCGGGAAGTCTAAAACCAGTTTGCCTCATATGCATAGAAACCGTAGTAACAGATAGTAACGTAAAATGCCTTATTATGTGCTCTCAGTTCATGCAAAAATCTAAATGTTAAGTAAAAGCGCTGAACATTTACGTGCCGGATTTAATAATTTACTTTAATATATGCTACTAATAAGCTACTTGCTCAGTGTAATCAAATACTTGCATCAATATTTTTACTGGCATTATTTAAAATTTTCACTTCTGGAATAACTGTATAAGTTAATTTTAATGCATTGGAGTTGCTAACTGTTTTAAGGGTAAATCTTTATCCAATCTACTTTTTCTATTTCTCACTATGATTCACTGTTCAATTACTGAACAGCGACTGTTTTGGGCTGATGGCAAAAGAAGTACAACAAGGGGTAAGATACACAACCTAACAAAATTTGATTTCTTTGTATTAAAAAGTTAGGCAGAGAGTTTTACCACACAGAAAGACAGGCAGAAATGTATATGCAGCTTTTTTTTTTTGCATGTATAAGCTTATTTTTAGCTTTAACTTTTTAACTATATCTACAAACAATTTACCTGTCAATGATGGGCACTATTGCTAGTAATAAATTAATACATTATATTTCTAAAGATATGTAAGTACTACTACTACTACTACTACTACTACTAATAATAATAATAATAATAATAATAATAATAATAATAATAATAATAGTAGCAAATATCATAATCATCATCATGACAATAATAATCGTAGAAAATAGTTTCTCACCTCTTGCCAAACAGTGCTGAGAGGCTCTGCTCCATGATACAGATTCTTTCACAAATGCATAGCAGTGCCCTCTATAAGGGATCCATATCATCTTAGGTTCAACATCAATTATGTCAGGACACACACCAGGGTACTGCATTGGTGGAGTTGGAGCAATTTCTGTCAAGATAATAAAGACAATGTATTTAAATCACCAAGAGTGAAAAATACAGAATATTGACTGTATTTCTAACTTAATATCATTCACTCATATGTTTGTTTTCTTTTGAATGTAGGTCACCTGTTGATTTTTTACACATGCTGTAGGAAGTTTCATTGCAGTAGGCAGTTTTCCATTTCCCCTCCACATCCACATAAACACAGGGGTGGTTACTCTTTGGTTCATTTTCACCCCAGTTCTCCATATTCAGGTGCCAGTTATCAATCCAGAGAAAGTATCCATCTGTCTGCACAGAGAGAAATATTATATCTTTTTCCCTTCTTGATAATTGTAAAGAACATTGACAGAAATGTCATACTGTATATCCTTCTCTTCAGTATTTAATTTTTTGTTACATACCTCTGCACTGTTAAGACCAATCCATAAAGGTTGTCCAAGTTTTGAAGTCTGCAGTTCAATGTAAGATTGAGCAAGGACATCCCGTATACTTGCCAGATGTCCACCCTCTAACTCACAATGCTGCTTTGCTTCACTCCAGGTCAAGTTTTTTTGCAGGATCATGTAAGAATCATTTCCAAGCTTGATGAAAGTTGTAGGTGCCTTTGTTGGAACTGGTTCAATAAAGTGATCTGAATAGAAACAAAAGGGAGGTTGAATTTCAAATTGTATGTCTGCTACTAAAAAATCCTTACTGTAAAATATGCCAATATTGTAATTTACCAACAGCACGACTGCAAATAAATCCACTTGTATCATTACAGTCTTTTGATATCCACTTGCCCTGCTGAGGTCTCTGCATGTTTCCCATTGCTATACAGGATTTTCCCTAAAATACATTTAAAAAACTGTAAAAGTAGGTACAGTAAGTTAATAAGTTAGTCAGAAACAAGTACAAAAGTAAGCAAACAAGGAAATACCTCACTTTCCCACATCCACTGTAATAAAAACAAACAGGGTTGCTGTTAGGTACACGGCTTCACAAAATGCATTAGCAAGTGCTTTGAGCAGTTTTATAAAGAATATAAATCTAAAATGCAGTATATTATGTAACATCTCATGCCCTTGATGGAATATATAATACGGAACACCATAAAATTTGTATTAAAAACTATGTTGCCTAAGACTTTTGCACAGTACTGTACATTACACTACAATAGTTACATACCACAGAAATACAACCTACTGTATATTGGTATGCGTTCATGCAGTCACATAATAATAAATAAAGAGTTTGACAAACTTTAGCTTTTTTTTTTTCCTTTTGGTGGTGAACATTCTTTCCCCACTTTCCCCTATTACTTCTTATTTATTTAGATTTTGCAGCCTGATTTGAATTAGCCCAAGTATTACAAATTAGTAAATAAACAAACAAATAATAACAAAATAATAATAATAATAATAATAAAACATTTTATTTAGGCACGTCTCTAGTCACCCAAGGTAACCGTCCATTTCAAGATTTCAGTGCAGCCTTACCAAGTGGAACAGGCATTTCTGAATAAAGAATTTCTGCATTTCTAAATTTCAGAGGAGAAGTGTGGCTAAAGACTGTAGAGGCCATGGTGTGCAGGTGGGCAGGGCGTATTAAGAGGAGCCTTGATGACGATGACGATCAGCGAAGAAAGTGTGTAGAGAGGAGGTGTAGAACTGTATGAGCTCTGATAGATAAGTGGGAGCGAGAGGTTGTGAGTTATGTAAGTGCTTTGATGAAGAAGAGAATTTTAAACTGTATGTGGCATTTGATAAGGAACCAGTGTAGTTGTTGAAGGGTGGGTGTGATGTCATGCATTATAGGTATTCTGGGTACGATACGGGCAGCAGTGCGGGAGGTGACCAGTGAATGTACAGTATGAGAGTGGCAGCAGTGTGTGGGGTGACGAATAGGCGAAGACAAGAAATGTTTCAGTGTAATCTGCAGAAATTGTTAAGATGGGTTTTGAAGGACAGAGTGCTATCAAAAATGACCCCCATGTTTATGACCTGAGGAGATGATGGTTGCACGATCTCTCAGAGATCTGGGAAGACATGCATCTAGACTGATTTCTGTTCTCACACCTAGGTGGTGGAATGAACTTCCTCTAGATGCCAGTACAGCTGGGAAACTGCTAATTATTAAATAAAGACTTTTCTTCAATATTTTGGTTAGTTCCCCATCCCCCCCTGAAAAAAAGGATCTATCCAATGATGGAACCTTCAAAGAACTTTTGTAAGTCATTCTGGATAAGAGCGTCTGCCAACTGCCTAAATGGAAATGGAAATGGAGAAGAGGGAGAAACTGAGGAACTATAAATGCAGAGTGAGAAACTGTTGGAGAACCTCCATTTTATTGTTGTTAAGTTTGAGAATGTTGCAGGAAAACCAAGTGTTTATTTTATTTAAGCTGTTGGTGAGACAAAAGGGTAGAAAAAGTTGTGTATTATCTGCATAACAATAGAAATGTACAGTATACTGAATTTTCCAAAGATGTGACCAAGAGGGAGAAAATATATGAGAAACAGAAGGGGGCCAAGAATAGAGCCTTGGGAAATATTATAGCTCACTGAAAAAAGCTGGGAACTGATTTTTTTTCATTGAAAAAAAAAAACTGGGTTCGGTGTGGACCACATGATGTAATAGATACCTATAGGAGCTTAGTGGTTTAGTAAAATAGTGTGAGACTGTGTCAAATGCTGCACTTAAATCTAGCAAGATAAGAATGGGTAATAGGCCAGCATCAATAGCCTTCAGAAAGTCATTTGTGACCTTCACCAAAGCAGTTTCTGTACTATGTTTATTATAGAATCCAGACTGAAATGTTTCACGGAGGTTAAAGTGAGTATGAACCTGTGTGGCAACTACTTTTTCTAGTATCTTTGAAAAGAGTGAAAGAACAGTCAGCAGGTAAGCTGTGAGGCGAGCTGTGGGAAGTATTGGATGGATGGATGGATGGATACTTTATTGGTCCCGAAGGTGTAAACCAGGGTGCAGACTGAGCACACTGTTGGTGTGTTTAGAGGTGCAAGAACGTCCAGATTGATCTGTAGTTTTATAAGTTCCTGAAGGACATTGAGCAATGCTGACAAGATTTGGATAGTGAAACAGTAACAGTGAATGAAATTAATTTGTTCTCAGAAATGGGCAGCTCAGATGCAACAGAGTCAAAAGGTATAACACCTGTGCAACAAACAAGGTCAAGAATGTGGCCTTTTAAGTCCATGGACTGTTGTAGACCAAAGCCATCAAAGAATGACAAAGTCCTTTGTGAGCCAAATTACAGTGACACATTAAAGTCACTAAGTAAGATAATGTTTGGAGAAAGTATACAGAGAGAGGTTAAAATGCAGAGAATTCAGATAAAAATATATTACAATATTTTAGTAGTCACTATATAACAGCAACTATAATTGGTTTTGCCCCTAACCCCAACTAATAAATAGAAAACCACCAGCTATTAGTTGAGAAGGCTTTTTTATTTTTTTTATTTTTTTAGCAAGACCATAGGTATATGACAAAACTGCTACATTATGCTATCATGATTGGTTGCTTGAACTGTAATTTAATATATTTAATTGTTTTATTACCAACAGTGACCTGCAAAAGTGAACAGCAGATGGACTGCTACAGAATGTTGGCACAGCATGGTGTAGATCAGCCAGATCATGACTTATTGTATGTGGTAATACATACAATAGTGTAATTCAGAACAAGCCGCATCTGTAACGGTTACTGCTTGCGGGACGAAGGAATGGCATTGATAGAGGTGAAGGTGATCAAAAGGGTTTTAATGAGACAAGACAAGGAACCAAAGGAACATCCATGAACTTGAACCAGGATAAACTAAACAGAACAGACTAACCAGACTAGACATTACCAACCGACAGAGACAAACAGGCTAGGAGACAGACAAAGGTCAGGAGAACATGGAGCTAGGGAGAACATAGAGAACAGGGAGAACATAGAGAACAGGGAGAACATAGAGAACAGGGAGAACACAGAGTCAAACATACCAGAACAACCAGTAACCCTAGCCGAACGGAGCACAAACAGTAACCCAAACCGAACAGATGCAAGACAAGACTTCACAGAACTCAGGAACATTTATAACCAAACTAATTAGCAACCTCAGTTCAGGTGAGCGCCACATCACCTGACTGAGGTGCATTCTGGGGAATTGAGTCCACCAAAACTACAAATGAAAACAAAACACAAAATGGAGTCTGTGGGCGCTTTGGCGCCCTCTGGTGATATCCCCTGACAGCATCAAGATTGTTCAGTAGCAAGAAGGATTTATTTCCTCTAGTTGTTAAACAATTTTGTCCTTTATGCAACTACAAAAACAATAAGAGCTTCTTCTCCCAAGGGTGTGGACTAGTGACCTGTTTAAAGATAACCCCCAGGAAGGTTACTTTAAGGAGCCAAACATGGCACGGCCCATTGGTCCACAGTACAACATACAATACTGTGCAAAGTCTTAAGGCGCTTATCATTTCCTTATAGTAAATTGAATTTATGTTGATTCAATTAAAGAAATGGGAACAATGTGTTCTTTGAAAGCAATATATGAAGAAATGACTCTTTTGCACAGTACTGTGAAGAGTTATTACATTTAAGTAAACCTGCATCCACAACTTTAAATTAAACTTTTTTGGGTTACGTATACAACGACAAAAATACATCGATGCAGAGAAAATTTGTTCAGCAGCACAGTGTAAGAATTTTGCTCTTTTAAAAAAAAGGAAATTCTCATCTAACCTCGGATCTTGATGGTTGTCCTTTGGCCCAGCCTGTATATCTGATGACAGACCCATCTGTCCATTTATATCCTTTGTTTGCCAAGTTACTGAAGCCAATCCATAAATCTTCATTGTTATCTCCATCCAGCCGTAAGGTTAAAAAGGCTTTACACACACACACACACAAAAAAAAGCACTGTATTCAAATGTTGAAATTAAATGATGATTTAGTTCGCTGTAATTAAGTTTGGCGGGTTGTTCTGATTCTGCGATCTCAGAATGATAAGAAAACATGCTGTGTTTCTTAAGCAATATCACAGGAGATGGAATGCTGTTGTGCTGAATATCAGCATAGTGATATCCTGTGCAAAAGCAAAACCTCGAATGTGATATTGCTTTTATACAACAGTTCCATTAATACAATTTATTATCAACAGATTCTGATTAGTTTGTTTATCTAACCAGATAGTTTGTTCTGCCAACGCATACCGTATCCTGGAGGAAATAACTAATTTTACCACTACTTATTCTGCTTTAGAATAACAGCTCAGTTAACTTGCAGGTTCCCAAATAGATGAGAAAAGCTAGGGCACAATGTAGGGTCTAAAGTTCATTGTCACACACACTAAGTAGGGCCCTTGATCAGTCTTGTGTTAGGAGCTAGCTATAGATAACAGAGGCACGGATCACTCAGATGCGATTTAGAAAAGCATAGATTCATTATTAAGTAGTCAAAGTGTTTTTTTTTTTTTTGTTTGTATCACCTGGGACATGATATAGGTGTGATACATATAGTTACACATCCTATAGTAGCACTATAGGATCCATTCCAATTGCTTGACCAGAATTAACAGTTGTATAATACTTTATATACTGTATGTATTTCATTTATCTTCATTTCACTATCAATGGAAAAAAATATCCGGAATAATACTCCGAGTGATAGCACTGAGCAATGTAAAGTATAGTTCTTTACTGCTTTGGGACTGCCATCCATCATTCTTAAATGATCAATAATGTAAATGTACACCTTTGGTGTGTTCATATTTAATGCCAATTGTTCTGATTATAAAAGATGAATTATAAGGTTTTTTTTTTTTATCTTTTTTTAGTTTTTTGTTTTTAACCAAAATTTATAGTTGCTTGCTGGGATGCAAAAAGAGTCAAAGAAAAGAAGGAATAGGTAATGAATGAATGTCTTGACCTGTTTGCTATTAATGTGAGACATTGTAAAGTACATTGTGTGTTTGTCTTTTAATTGAATCAGTGATTTACATTTAAATGCCTAGTGCTAAAATGTCCTAAAATATCCTTTAATGTTACACATGTTAAGTAACTCAATCTTTATTGTTGGATGAGTACTCACAAGTACATAAAAATTACTTAAAGAAGAAGGACAATTTAGCATTACTTTCTCTGACACTCACTCACTCATCATCTATACCGCTTAATCCTGTATTCAGGGTCACGGGGGGCCTGGAGCCTATCCCAGGAGACTTGGGGCACATGGCAGGGTACACTCTGGACAGGGTGCCAATCCATCGCAGGGCATAGACACACACTCACTCATTCACACACTGCGGACAATTTGGGAACGCCAATTAGCCTAACCTACATGTGGGAGGAAACCGGAGTACCCGGAGGAAACCCACCAAGCACGGGGAGAACATGCAAACTCCATGCACACAGAGACGGGAATCGAACCTGGTCGGGGATCGAACCCGGACCCTGGCGGTGCAAGGCGATAGTGCTAACCACTATACCACCGTGCCGCCTGCTTTCTCTGACACCTGCAAATTAATTAGTCCTACTTTATCTGATCAGTTGTCACCAGTCTGTAATTGACTGTAAACAATTTAAATGAATTAAAGCAGAACAAACTAAGCATGGCTGATAGTTTTATGACAGAAATTAGGCCTTACCTTGCTGAAGTCTGCTAGTAATAGAAGCTAGATCTCCTCCAAGACTTCTACAGTATGATCTGGCTTCAAGCCACGTTTTCAGCTCCAGTTCTATTTTATAACACTGTAAGGACACAAGCAGGGTTGTTATACCCTACCACACATACCTACAGTGTGGTGAACCACCCCCCCCCCTTTTTTTTTTTCAAACAAATGAACATTCAGTACCCATTATTGTTTATTTATTTGTTTTTATAGATATGCGTACAGATTTAATACTTTTCAATATTTAAGTCTTTTGTATGGTTTGTAGAAAGATAATAACAGTCAATAATGTTAGGGGAAAAATTACAGACAGATCTTCTACTGTCCGTAAGATATTTGAAATATATTATTAGTTATGTTGAAGTTTAATACTCACCTGCATAAACAAGTACAGTATGTCTGTTCCATCAAAGATAAAAATCAATTTACTGTACACTAATATATAGTGAATGCCTATTTGGTCTCTGATTTTTGCACAATATTGTATATGACAAAATTAAAAAATATATTTTCATTATTCACAGCTAGATTCCTAAAGTTGGAGCAATATTTAAATAAGCAGGTGGGGTGGAGGTTTTTCATAATCAGAGTTCAATTACTCCACATCAGTAGTGTCTCTGATTACAGTGCTGTGGAATACATACCTACAGTACATATAGTATATACTGTATACAGTATATATGCTTCAGTTTATCTAGGCTTTTAGGAATTTGCTTACTCTATGCATAGCTCTCTTAAGGTTTTGCCACAGCATTGCAATTGGGTTGAGGTATGGACTTTGACGATTCCATTCCAAAACCTTGATGTCTTTGTTTTTCAGTCATTCTGATTCTGTACTTTGGATCAATATTCTGTTGCATGAGCCAATTTCGACCAAGCTTTAGCTTCCGGACAATTGGCCTCACAATTGCCTCTAGAATACTCAGGTAAACAGAGGAGTTCATGGTCGATTCAGTGACTCCAAGGAGGCCAGGTCCTGTGGCTGCAAAAACATGCCCAAATCATCACCGATCCCCCCACAGTAGAGTTTCTGCTAAATTGTCTTGTTTGGTTTCCACCAAACACGGTGCTGGGGATTAAGGCCAATCAACTCCACTTTGGTCTCATCTGTGCAGAACTGTTTCAGAAGCTTTGTAATTTGTTCAGATGCAGTTTTGCTTTCATTCTTTCATGCTCTTTTAAGACAGAAGAGGCTTTCTTATAGCAACCCTTCCAAACAGTGTACTTCTTACTTAAAATGCTCGGTGCAGCCTGTAGGGTCTGAAACTTGTTTGTGCCCTTTGCTCTTGGCATTGTGTTCACACACATCTGAATGCTTCAGACCAACAAACTGTTAAAACTTGTAAAGTCTGCACACTTGCTAATGATCAATCAAATCAAGGGCTTGTGATGAGTAGCAACTGGCTGCAACTTACTGTACCTACTTAAATCCTGAGAAGCAGTAAGTAATACTTCGTTTTAAGCACATGTTTTTACTTTTTGGCTTAGTTTTTGTTAAATATATAATGGCCCTGTACAAATATACAGTATATGTTGTATGTCAATTGTTGTGTGTGAAGTCTAAATGTGGGTACATTACTGCACTCTGAATATACTGTAGCCCTTTTTTACTGAATATATGTCCATTTTACTGATCTGAGTTTGCACAATGTTTGTAGTCCAGTTATTATTACCATAATATAGTGTAATTTACTATAAATAAATGTACTATTTAATATAGATGCTCATTTACCTTTGACTCAAACTTGACCCACTCAGGAGCGCAGCCTCCCTTGGGCGGCTCAATGGGGGCAGCAGTGGAATTGACTTCGACAGTGCCACTTCGTTTGCAGATAAAATTTGTCCGTTCACCACAATTTATACTCTCCCAGAGCCCTTAAGAAGACATCTGTCTGTTAGGCTGGTTGTATAAGTTACCAATGAAAAATACCAATATAACACCAGACATGACACAAATATGCTCAACACACCCCATATGACCAGATATTTAGTCCACAGTGCTTATGAAAATCTCCACTATTTTGGGTAGGCTTTCTACTTGATTTTTGAGCAATATTTGGGGGATTTGCTATTTCGTCACCAAGAGTATAATGGAGCCATGCGAATAGGCACGGGATGTGATCATTCCAATTGATCTCATCAGGGGGGTAGAGGTTGAGACCATGTGTGAGATCTTAGTTCACAACCATACCATAGGCCTTACTGTACACAGAGATATTATTACACTGGAGTATAATAATAATACGTTTGGGACCCTTAGGCTACGTTAACACACCAGTTAAAACAGACCCATTTACTGACCAAATCCGATTGTTCACATGTTTTTTACCTAACCTCCATTAGAAACAGATAATAATAATAGACGCTCCTTTACTGTCCCACATGCTCAGATGACCAATTCAAGCTAAGGGAAAGTTGGTTTCGTGTTTCCATCTTTTTAAAAATTAGCCTTTAAACTTTTAGCTATCTCTTGTCACTGCAGTCAAGTTCTGCCATCTCTGTATTTAGCCATTTCTTCAAACACTCTTGCAGAAGCTGCAATGTGGAGCAATATAGAATTTCTAATTTTGCTCATGCAGCAATGCACCTTAATTTTTTATGAAATCCACTACCTCACAATCCTCCCTTTCAAATCCTCCTTTACTCTCTTGAATGTTGAGTTGGCATGACATAATTTAATTTAAGACAACGTATGGAAACAGCACAAGTCAGAACTGAAAACATCAGATTTGATGTGATGTGCGATGCTCACAATTTTCTTTTTAATGAATTAATAAAAAATAACATAACCTTAGTTTCAGTAAAAGTATATTTTTTCTATCACATGTGATGGTCAGGTGTCCACATACTTTTACGTTTTATTTATCATTTTCGATGACTGTCTTACCTTGATTAGAAGCCATCTTTACACAACGCTCCTCATCATTCAAAAAAGCAGGCTGATTTTTTTGCCATGCCTCAAATACAACTGGAGATCCATCCATCCACCTTGTAGTTCATACATATAGTGACTAATTTGTTTTTGGTTTTAGAAATATATTTACAGTAATGTCCTTTACGTTCAGTAAATTTAATACTCACGTGAAAGACTTATCGAGATCAACTATCATGCCAATATAAAAATCCATATGTGATGTAGCCTGAAAAAAAAAGGAAATTAAATAATATTTAATGAAGTATGAAAATGGCAATGACAGATTGCAGCTCTATATTCGCCATATTACCTGATGCCATAGAAATAATCTTTCTTTCTCATCATTAATGGTCACAAGATCACCATGTTTTTGCATACAGAACATTCTGGCTTCTTCCATAGAGACATACTTGTATTCAGAGATATAATACTGATTATCATTGAATATAATCCAGCCATCGTCTGTTTTGTTATATGCTACAAATATAGGGAGAAAACAGAATTGTTTATGAAAAAATTTTCAGTAATCAGTGGTGATAAAAGATAAAAAGTGAAAAGTATATTGCAGATTTTGTAGAAGATTTACTTTTTGTTGCAATTTCCACTTCATTTGGTGTAACTCCTATAAAAACACAAAACAGAGCACATAGGTCTCTACTGAACATACACTCAGATTTTAGAACAGCTGCCAAAAATTAAAGCACCACATTAAATAATGCATGTATGAAATGTAAAACTACAAACCTTTTTAAATAAAAAAAAATTATAATAGTAAATAAAATTGGCAGACAATTAAAGAAAAAAAATTATCTCAATGCCATTTCATTTGAATTCAGTTTCTAAATATACAGTAACATTGTCAGGGATCACCCCTAGAGGGCGCCAAAGCGCCCAGATACTTCCTTTGTTTTTTTTCTGTTTTCTTTGTGTTCTTTTGTGAAAAACTCCATGTCCCAGAATGCACCTCGGTCAGGTGATGTGGCGCTCACCTGAACTGAGTTTGCTAATTAGTTTTGTTATAAATGTTCCTGAGTTCTGTGAAGTCTAAAGTTACTGTTTGTTTTGGTATATTGTTTGACTCTGTGTTCTCCCTGTTCTCTATGTTCTTCCTAGCTCCGTGTTCTCCTGGTTTGTCTGTATCTCAGTCTGTTTGTAATGTCTAGTCTGTCATGTTTAGTTTACTCCTGGTTTAGTTTGTCACGTTTATAGTTTGTATGTCCTGTGTTTAAAGTTCATGTTCTGTTCCTTTTGTTCTCATTGTTTCTTGTCTCATTAAAACCCTTTTGATCACCTTCACCTCTGCTATCATGCCACTCCTTTGCCTCTCAAGCAGTAACCGTGACAAACATACTGTGCAGTTCCTAGTTCATTTCTATATGTCCAATAAATTGGTAACATTAGTTTGTGTTAGTGCATAAAAATAACAGAAGAATTGTGCCACACATTTTGCTGTGAAACACTAAGTTAAGTATACAGTATAATATATGACTGTATAATGTGGGCATTTCAAAAGCCAACATATAAGCACCAGTCAGTCAACTACGGATTAGCCGGGTACTTGTTGTTACAACAGGCATTTAATTTTTTATGTCTCAATGCATGTCAGCTTTTTAGCATGACCGACACTGCTAATGTTGTCAACCTCATTTTTTAACTTATGAATAAGTTAATTAATTTATTTATTTAAATTTGTGTGGTGTTTTAATGATTTTCTTGATGATTACTACTGGGTGATTACTACTAGCCAAGACTGATGTAATTCAGAAGCTAAAACAGATCATCTCTGCTTGTGTGAGCAAGCACATGTACTTTGGGCTTTGGCTGCAGATAGTTTGGGCCTTGTCTGTGCGTCCTCAATTTTAAAATCCACCATCCAACACTATCATGTTGTTTGTGCACGATTAGCCAAAAACAAATAAATATCGATATATGAAATAATCTTCACTGCAATAAAAGACACACAATGCCACCATTTTAGCTAAATCAAAAACATCAAACCTCTACATTTCCACATAGCACTTTCTAATATGGGTTGCTTAAAGGTAGTATGGCCCATAAAAAATGCCATGCTAAAACTTGTCCAGAAAGAAAAAAAATTCAATTCCAAATTTATTCTGTGCACACAAGTCTTCTGTGAAATGCATTCTTTTTGCTATCCCAGCAGAATATACCAAGTTAAATCAACCAATACTGTCTCCTAAAAGCATAAATAATGTGTGGCTTGAAATTACTGATATAATTTTAAAAGCACAAAATACAATATATAGTGAAGTTTGATAAGTTATAACTAAAAATTATTTGCTAAAATATGCTGTGGTTTCAAAAAACATGTTTTTGTGACATTGAAGGGTCTCCTTACCTTTTCGAATTTCACAACACCAGTTCTTTTTGTCTTCACAGTGAAGGTCATTCCATTCAGCTCTTTGTCGCCACCACCAAAAACCAATTTCAGCACAGTTTTCCACATTGTTGTAATTGTTAGGTTCATCATCTTGCCAGTTTTCAAAAGATGTCTGAATAAAAGGAAAAGATTGGTCTATACAAACATACTGTATATTTTTGGAATAACTGAAGAAATCAGGAATGTGTTGCAGATTAAAAAGCAAGCAATACTTACAGGGGATCCATCGCTCCATACCCAACCAACAGAGGGATCCTGAATGCTGTAACCAATCCATGCCCCTTGGTTCCTGCAGATATAAATACATATGTCCATAATTCTTGCACCTTCTCCACACTATAGTGGATTAGGGTGGAACAAATGAGCTAACCCATAGTCTTTTTGAACAATTGCCCCATACGACATTTTGGGAACATATTTGAAGCTGACATAATAAAATGAAACTGCCACATGTTGTTGTTGAGTCTACACATGACCAACTAAAGTAATCCCACATAATAACACTGTCTTCACTAGCTTGTACAGTAGGCAATATGCATGATGTGTGCATCAATTCACGTGCTTCTCTTTTAACCCAGACGCCCCCATTGCTCTGAAATATGGTCAATATGGACTCATCAGACCACACAACATTTTTCCTATCCTCCAAAGTCCAATAATTTTCTTCCTAGCAAATTGAAGTCTCATTAACAAGTTGTTTTCTTTTAGCCACACAGGTGTTTAGTCTCAATTCTGAGTTTCATCACATTGTGCATGTATTTAGGCCTCATCACAGCACAGAGACAGCACTCGTTAAAGTAGTAAACGACCTCCTATGGGCCTCTGATCAGGGTTGCGTCACTATACTTGTGCTACTGGACCTCAGTGCAGCTTTTGACACCATTGATCATAGTATTCTCCTTCACAGATTAGAAAAGGTAGTAGGAATTAAGGGAACTGCCCTCTTGTGGCTCAGATCCTATTTGACTGATCGTTATCAGTTTGTAGATTTAGATGGTGACCATTCCTCATGTTCTCAAGTGGAGTTTGGTGTTCCACAGGGCTCAGTTTTAGGCCCACTGCTTTTTTCCCTTTACATGCTTCCTCTGGGCAACATAATTCGTAAACATGGTATTAGTTTTCATTGTTATGCTGATGACACACAATTATATGTCTCAGCAAAACCAGATGAGAAAAACCAGTTTGCTAAAATTGAGCAGTGTGTGCAGGACATAAGA
>JAAGKR010001592.1:0-102237 GCA_011419295.1 Clarias macrocephalus
CGCACTAACTCGCCCCTCATCTCATCCCTTCCAACTCAACTCCACTGCCATCAGCGCATTCTCCAAACTCTGCCATCTTTTCACCACCGCTCCAATTCTCCTCCATCCAGATGCCAACCAACAATTCGTTGTGGAGGTGGACGCCTCAGAGGTGGGCGCTGGGGCTGTTCTCTCCCAGCGGGGTCCAGACCAGAAACTACACCCTTGTAGTTTCTTCTCCAAAAAATTTGATCCCACTCAGCAGCGATACGGGGTAGGGGACTGCGAGCTGCTGGTCATAAAGTGGGCTTTGGAAGAATGGCGACACTGGCTCCAGGGCGCCAGAGAACCATTTATCGTCTGGACCGACCACCAAAACCTCATTACCATCAAGAACTTAAAACAACTCAACCCCAGGCAGGCGCGGTGGGCTCTATTTTTTGAGTCTTTTGATTTCCACCTATCCTATCGCCCGGGGCCAAAGAACATCAAAGCCGACGCCCTCTCCCGACAACACGAGGGGGATGTCCCCTGGGCGGACCCCGTGTCTGTCCTGCCACCTTCCAGAGTCATCGCCCCGCTCCGTTGGGAATTGGAGACGAGGGTCCGCCAGGCACAGGCCATGGAGACCGAACCGGCAGGGGCCCCGCCTGGACGACTCTTCGTACCCAGGAAAATCAATGCCGATGTCATCAAATGGGGTCACTCCTCGCCGCTGTCAGGGCACCCAGGCACGCAGCGCACCCTCAAATACATCCAGCGCGCTTTCTGGTGGCCCTCAATGGCCAAGGACGTCGAGGACTTTTGAAGCAACCGATTTCCACACAGTAGTTACTATATTTAAGTTCTTACATCTATTTACCATACTGATTTTATTACTTGTAATCCATTTCAGATTGATGGGAGCAAATGGCTCAGCTTTTACTAATTTACATGATTGCAAGACAGTCTATTTAAGTTGCACTTTTGGATGGTATGTAACCAACAATTCAAGAGAGATGAAATGAAGTAAAACAATAAGAAAACCAAATTGGACAGAAGAGCAGTGTTTACTTTTAGCTTTATGTTCAGTGTTGGGAAAATATTTCTTCTTTCCACCATTTTGTCCTCTGCTATAGAAACTCTTAAGCCTATTAAAAGTCCTCCTCTATATTCTTAAAAATTTTGACCTTAGGAGCTGTTTTTAGGGCTAAGACTTTTTGTGAATCATTTTTATCTTTACTAAGATTTAGTCCTAAATTTAAAAGGAAATTCTAAGAAAATGTCATAATAATTTCATCACTAGGAGCAACTTTTAGGCTTTGTGAATACGGGCCCAGATATTTAAAAAAAATAATAGTAATAATTTTCCTTTCAGTCTGAACAAGGCCTAAAAGCAAACTAACTGTTGTGTCTCCCAGCAGTATCAGATGACAGTGGTCCATGTAGCATTGACCATCTGGTTTCATAGCTTGTTTTTGGTAATTAATGATGCTGGATATAGTGTGAATTTTTAGTGTGGATATAGTGTGATTTTCTTTTTCTGTGGGGAAGGTCAACAGGGAAACCAGAATGAAAATTATTATTAATTACCTATTACAGTATATAATGGTCTAAACAGATAACAAAAGGTGCCACCCAGAAACAGGAATTCTATTGTTTAACCATGTCATATTTCCCTGTGGAATAAATATGAGATTGCTAAAAAAAAAAATCCCTATTTGCCATGTGTTACAATGAAAAAAATCAAATAATATCCAACATTCAAGTCACAGATGTTTGTTGACCTGCATGAATCAGGTAATGGATTAAAAATCAAGTAATGAATCAGGTAATGGATTAAAAAATACCAGGTACCAATATCATTAAGTATTATGAACAAAGCAAAAAAAATTCACATGTGATATATTTTGACATTTGGCAGAAATTTAACCCATAAGAAAAAAAAAAACATCAAAGTATTAGAACTGAACAGTTTCTGATTTTTGTAGCTGTCAAGTTTCAAAATCAACCAAAAAACATAACCAGCTGTTTCTAGCCATTGCAAGATGCACTTTCTATGCAGAATTTGTACTTCACCAAACAGTGGCTGTTTTGTGGCTGGCGGTTCAGGGATGTTTAAATTTGGTTATATAGTTTGTAACAAGATAATAGCTACTTAAGCTATAAGTTCTAAATTAAGACAGAAATTGTTAACGAAACAACCTATTTATTTATTTTATTTAAAATAAAATAACAATTTCAGTCACCATCCCAGTCTTTTGATGTGAACCCTAAACTGAAAAACAGTGACAACATAAGAATATGCACAAGATTAAGATTAATGACTAAATAAATTAAAAAACAATTTAATGTATTGTTATAAAATTTTTATGCAGTGTATATTTGAGCTGAGAACTTCACTTTGTGAATGTGTTATTATTTTTACACAATATATTTCTATATTTTTATGAAGTGTGCCAACAATTTAGAAGGAACTGTACAATAAATATTACAATTTTCAGAATGTTGTTGTAATGTATGTGATTATGTAGAGAAAATCATGGCCACATGGAAAATGATGGACTTGGCATTCTATATTTAGTATTTGAGTGGAAAGACAAAAAAGGTTACTGTTCATGATGTACAATAATAACTTTTGACACAGGTGTTGGTCTTTTCATTATGGAAATGTCTCTGTAGGGAAAATGCTTTGTTCAAGTTTCAACGTAATTTGAGTAGCTCAAATAGAAAATGCATAAAAGAGTGACAGATTTGTAGTTTTATTAAAAAAAAAAAAAAAATTATATATATATATATATATATATATATATATATATATATATATATATATATATATGCAGCATAACTTCACTCAACCATTACCTTCTACATATGTGTTTGGAAATGCTAAAAAAAAAAAAAAAAAAATTTTAAAGGCACAGTGCAGCCGGTAAATCATAAGTCATTACTGAGGCTGTACATCAGGCTAAATGCTTGTAACATTTATGATATAGTGCTTATCCACCTTTGCCTACCGTTAAGGCAACTTTAAGAAGAATGGCTTCTCATCAAACTTAGGTTATTCATATTTTGACAGATCAATTGTTAGTATATTCTATATCACACTGCATGATGTATAAAAACCATTCAATAATTCCAAACATAAATTAGTAATAATAAATTCATGTTCTCAAGTCTGCTCAGGAAAACCTCACAGGTGTTTTACTTATAAAACTGCAAAAACCTGTATTTAACATTACTGATTATTTTTAAGGAACGAGTTTTAACACCTAAAATTGACTGTTTATTATCTACTCTTTAATGCTCTTTATAGTTTGAAGTTTTTTTTCATGTAGATTTTTTTTCAAAGACATCTCTGCTTATGGCATTTTTTTTTGTATGTGTCCAACTCTTCTGCAAAGCACTGTAAATAAAACAGCTGGATGTTTTAATGAATGTCCTGGAGAATATGCCAGAGTTCTTCTGGTAACTTAGTCACACTTGCCTCTTTCTATTATCATTAGAGCCTACATTAGTTTTACTACATTTGCTTCCATCTGAAAACTGTTCTGTCATGGAATATGTTGCTTTCTTTGCAGGCATGCAAATATTCTCCTATAATATTATTTAGTTATTAATCGTTAATTTATATCTTATATATAACGATCACCCCTAACATTATGACCACCTGCCTAGCTGTATATAGTAGGTCACCCCTTTTTCGACCTAAACAGAGTGATCTGATATGTGATCTGACAACTTTCTGTTGCAACCAGCATTAAAATTTTCAGCAAATTGCACTACAGTAACTCTTCTCCTGGATCGGAACAACTTGGCCAGGCTTTAATCCACACCTGTATCAATAAGCTTTGGCTGTCCATGACCCTGTTGCCAGTTTACACCAGTTATTTATAACAGCAATGCAAAAATAAAAAGTAAAATTTTATTTATTTATAATTTTTTGTTTATTAAAAAGTGAGTTGAGCCTGATTTCGTCGTAGTTGAGCTTCCCTTCTGACAATTTTACTGGGAAATGTACTGTACAGTATGTAATCCAATTTTGCTTCTAGATGTTGTACTTCTATTGTTTAAATACCTTAGCGGTCACAGGAAGAATGTGAAGGTTGTTGTAGGGAACCAATGCAGACTCGAGAAGGTAAACCTCTGGTGGTCAGGAGGGGAATTGTGATGTGGTGTGACACAGGTGATGGAAAAAAAAATTCATTAATTAAGTAATTAAAATGAGGAAAGCTACAATCATTGCAATCTAAATTCAGAACCCCAATGTGTAATTTGGTTTGTGCCTCACTTTTAAGACTCAATGTAGAAGCCAAGAACAGTATATTTTCTCATCAGAGAAGGTTCCAAATAGCGAACCACTTTAGGAACAAACGACTCCTAAAGAAAGATACTAAACAACTACTTGAGTACACCTGCTTTAGGTAACATTTACATTAACCATAAGAATGTGAGCATGAGAGATGATGTAAGGTGGGCTGGTTTGAATATTTTTTAAAAAATGCTGATCTCTAAAGATCACACATACACTGGTCATACAACAGTCTCTTGAGTTTACTCAGAATACTGCAGAAAAGCAAAAACATCAAATGAGCATGAGTTCTGCAGACAGAAATGGCTTGTTAATAAGAGAGGTCAAAGGAGAATCGGCAGATTTTTTTTTAGCAAATGTAAAACGCTAAAACAACTCAGAAGATCATTTTGTTGTCAATTGTGGTGAACAGAAAAGCATCTCAGTATGTAGTAAACATCAACCCTCGAAGTGCATGCAGTACAATAGCAGAAGAACACCTCAGGTTTCACTTTTTCAATTAGGCAAATAAATGTGTTGATCATTTTGTAGAACTCATGCCATTAAGTATTGAGGAAATTTCAAAAGTAAAGCAAGGTCCTACCCAGTATTTGAATGTTGTTCCCATGAGTGTATAAATCTCATGTATGTAAAATTATTTTTGTGGATTTCAATTTTACATTTTGGGGCTAGTGCTGTTATTATGATATTTGATATGTTGATATTAAACTGACATACAAAAGTTGAATTTACTTGTTCTATGTCTAGGCCTATTTCCACTAAACTGTAATATTTCTGTAAAAGGCTGAGAAGAAGCTGACCACCTTGCTGCTCAATGAAAATATTTTTTTATTTATTGCTCAAAGCCTGGCATCCCTGCTTTAACAGATTAGTAAAAGGAATGACTGAAATGTCTTCCATATGACTGGGAAAAACATCTCCGTTAAAGCACCACTCGAGTCCCAAATGGATGTCTTTGGAATAAAACCTGGGGTTTGGTTTCCCATTGCTGAAGGACAGTTCCTGGGAACACGCTGTACTGGCTACGGTGAAAGTACAGTGACCAAACTGACCTCAGGCCAGGTGTAATAAGCCAAAGCCTCATCACAGCAGTCAAAACATTCCTGGAATTCATAGTAAGACACATGTCTTCCTCATCACCAAGAGAACTTTGACAGTAAATATTAAAAGTTTATGTGATTTTGTTATTTTTAGAAGCATAATTCACATTCCACAATGAGATCCAAACTGGTGATATCGCACCAGCAGATTGTGAGTCTGGAAGTTCCTTTATGAACAGTACATTTTACTGCTCATTACTGCTCATTGAGAATGCCTAATAAAACTAAACATGCCTGCTCTTCAGATAGTTTCCTGATTACAATGAAAAATTATGAAAATGTATCTGCTTTAATTGCCCCTGTAAATGAGATCTTTCTTTTCAGCATCCTGCTTTGATGGGACTTCAGGGTAAAGGAAAGAACTGCGGGCACATATGAGGAGGCCAAAAGAATGAAGTGGTAAAACCGAATGCCACTGGGGATGACATTGTAGCTGCCCACAACAAAAGGACATATTGTTCAAACTCGATTCTTGGGCTAAACAAAATAATGAGTTAAAAGAAGCTATGCCTGAAAAGGAAGGGCACAGTTAAGATCCCACAATGCAACATCAAAGAAGTGGGCATTTTTCAGTTCCTGCAAGTTGACCTCTAATGTTTCCTGTTGATGTAATGAGAGGAAATAGATGGTGTCTGTGTAAAGTTCAGTTCCCAGACATCCCGACATGAGTCTGGTACCCCAACTGAGCAGCCACAGGCCACACACTTGTCTTTCATAACAGAAGGTCTTATAAGGTCATGTTTTAAAAGATTACTCTGCTGTTTTTATTAGCTTGCATTTTTCAGTCAACAGATACATCTAAACATAACTGAAAATTTGAATGTATCATGAATAGAATTTTTAAACACCTAACATTAATATATTACTATATTTATACCTCCTTACGATATAATATCTTTTCACATGTTTTTTTTTTTTTTTTTTTTTTTTTTTAGGGGGGTCTTGATGTCTCCCAGGCTCTGTGGTAGGTAGAAGTGCCAGACAGGGCCCTAGCAGGAGCTGCTTACTGTCAGGGTGGCAAACTTTGGAGACCACAAACCACGGCATTTTCAAAAGTATGCTCAGTGTTTTGT
Source organism: Clarias macrocephalus (assembly GCA_011419295.1). Lineage (NCBI taxonomy): Eukaryota > Metazoa > Chordata > Actinopteri > Siluriformes > Clariidae > Clarias > Clarias macrocephalus. The sequence continues at coordinate 6,444 of JAAGKR010001592.1, forward strand.
GTGAAGAGTTTTATGTGGTGTGTGTGCATGTGTGTGTTTGTGTGTGGATGCCACCCCACTGCTTGCAGAATGCATAAAACAGGCAAACAATTACATTCGCAGTGCCATAAAACCGCTCTTTGGGTAGCATTCTCATAATGGTCTTTAGAGAGCAGAACAACACTTAGAGAGCAATACGGGGTGACCCGGCCTGTTAAAGGTGAAACAATCTTCAAATTCATTTGGCTTTTCCTTCGCATGGGGACTTGGTGTTTTAATCCTCCATATCAGATACATTAAAATCATGATAAAAACTGTTGCAACCATTACTGTAAGTGTGTAGCAGTCAGAAAATTTTAACATATTTCATTGTTATCTGTGTCTAGATCAGACCAAAAAAGGAGGCTTTATCAAAACAAGGCTTGTTTAAAAAAAAAAATGACTCAACACATTAAAAAACATGGTTGTGTGGCTCATAAAATTATATAGCTTTTTCCATTTCAGAGTGAAAAATTCCTCCTTGTTTATTCTGTTGATAATTATGTGTAAAAAGAGTTAATACGTATGTATATGATTGCTAAATTAAGTTTAAGAGGCCACTTATTGAAGCTATTAAGCAGTTAGTTGCAATACCAGAGATGGCTAATGAGACGACCTCTATATCCCAAATCACCCACTTATGACATGTTTGTTGTTTGAAAGCTATTAATCTGTTAATTAAATTTGCGTGATAATGGCCCTCTTGGTCTACAGCAGCTAGAGGTTGATTTCTAAACGCTTGGCCATGCCAAGTTAGCAGTCAATACAGATGTGGTTTAAAAGGTGAAGTTTTTGATGTCTGGATTTTTCCATGATCTCATTTTAGAGACAATAAAGCATTTTCTAAGTTGAGAATCGAACATGCTTTGTAATTACAGTGTAAGATGAGCAATGCACTAACTATGGACGTAATACAATTTTAATCATACCTTTTACAAAATATAGTTTAAGAACTATTAAAAACAAGGAAAACAAACTTAAAGCATTTATGATAATGGGAACACCAGGTAAAAGAAATTTAAAGGCACAAGGTAGAGATCAGCATCTTCTGTGTGTTAAATGTATGGTGATTTTTTTCTGACTACTAACTGGAAGAAATCTGATCCTTTTCCCTCTGCATACTGTAGGAATTATGAGTCGAGGTTAGGCATGACTCTTGCCTCCCACCCACATACTCAATGGACAATGGTCAAGGAGCACAGGGAGTTCACCAAGGCTGAAATAACATACCCAAGCGTTAACACGGGGAACACACACACACACGCACACACACACACACACACACACACACACACACACACACACACACACACACACACACAAAACCTACACAAAGTAAAGAATACAGAGAGAGAGAGAGAGAGAGAGAGAGAGAGAGAGAGAGAGAGAGAGGTACCAATTAAGGAAAACTCTAAGGCCATCAAAATACAATTATATGAAGAAATGTGCTGACTGGACTAGTTCTAATATAGGTCAGTGCATCAGGCCATCTCTCATCCTCAACCTCTTTGTAAATACAGCCTACTATGGCTAGGCTGGCTCAGGCCAATCTAATATCAATTTTCCATTGAAATTACATCCTTTGATAAAATTATTCCATAAGGAATCCTTCCTTCAGAGGGATCATTTTTTATTAAAACCTTTTCACCAGGAAATTATTCCACCAGGAACGCCTTATAAGACTGGTGAAAAGATCAGAGGGTTTTTCAAGCCGTGGATATGGCAAATCAGTTTGGAATTGATTTAAGATGACCCTTCAAATGTTATGTTTTCTATTGGAAAACGTGTCGTACAGAAGTCGTATAGAGTGTTCTCAGAAATGCAAACAATATGGCACCCTTAACCAAGACATGTTAATCGGAATAAAAGTTTTGCTACAATTATTGATTTTTTTTTATATCAGAATATCATTGTGCTGAGCTTTAATTGATCTTGAAAAGATTCTAATCTTTAAGGGCATTGTGGAAGATTGACCCACACCAGTTACATCATAAAGTACATGCATACACACCCTAACCTTCTACATATAGCACTTTTCCACAAATCATCCAAAAAGAGTTTCATTTCACAGACAGTAAACCCACAATTATGACTTTTTAGTGTAGACCGGTGGGTTATATTTGAGCTTTTGGACAGCCGTAACTTTGTATAAAAGACTGCCAAGATGTGGTGCAATCTAAGCAAAGGCTAGTAGGTGCCGATTATATCACTATGTTACTGGGCGCACTGGGAGCTGTAATATGAATGTTTCCCTCCATTGTAACCAGGTTACAGTGAGTCAGAGACAGAGTGTTGTGGCCCACTGGTATTGAGTCACATTCAGCACCATGATTTATTATGTAGTAATATTTCCTTCACAAACTACAAAGGCACATTTACAAGATCAGTATTGAAGCCCACACCACTGCTTAAGCCTATTACATGTTAGTTACATTGTAATGACAGTGTAATTGAGGCTTTCAACAGGTTTGGGGATGACTGAGTGATTCATCTGTTTGCAAAAACTAAGTAGGTCTATAATTTAAAGGAAGATTTATTACAATTGCATTTTATCGTTATCTTGAAAAATGGATTTATCCTCGTCAGGGCCATGGTGTATCTGGAGCCTATCCTGAGAGCACTAGTCAAGACTCATTCAAAACCCACCTCCTTGGGATCGAACCCAGGCAGCATTACCTTACCACCTATTATTGCATCTTTAATATTGTCATTTTGTAAATGCCTTTTCTTGTATACAGTGATATCGCAGCATATAAATGCCCCACTTCTCACCTTCTTTTCGACTTAAGAACTAAAATTTTACACTGACTTTGTCTTAGCATGCGACGCATTGTCAGCATATGAGCAACGACCAGGTCTTGCGTACTTCCGGTTGCACGAACATCAGTTTGCGTGTACTTCTGATAGCCAATCAAAACTTTTTGAGTCAGTGGAAAGCCAAGCAAAGCAAATTAACTTTTTTTGTGCAAGATTTAGTGAATTAACACAGGATTTTTACCTCGCCTGCTACCGTTATCAAAACCCAAGAACACGAAAGACACACAAACAGCACTCAATATACCAAACTCAAATATGTATTATACAAAACAGACACTGCAGTGCACAAAATATGGCTGTTTACATCTATATACAAAATATTTTGGTGTGTATATGAATGAATGTATAGTCCCAAGTTCTGTATACTGTGTGCATGTGGGATGCGGGACTATTAAAAAATGTATGTGATACTGTCCCAGTGATGAGTAATCAAATTTTGATGTAGCCACAAAGAGACAGAAGGATTTGCAGCCTTATGCAGCGCTACGCAAAAAATGGTGACCGATCATATTCGTATAAACAACAATGGAACGTTGGCCTCGCAGTGTATTCATGGGTTCTCTTTGAACATGGTCAGCTGACCTTCTTGTGTCACCAAGATTCCCCTTGTGATTGGGAGAAAAAGTCTCTCAAGAGTAAAAACCCAGAACCAAAACACGACTGGTCGTTGCCAAGAGGAATCGTGAATTACAGCAGGGTTAATTGGCGTCTATTTATTTCATATTTTACTTCCTTTACATGTAATTTCTAAATGTTTTTCTATATAAAAATATTAGATTTTTGGAAATTGGTAATATTAGTAATATTTCAGGGGTGCTGGAATGGATTATCTGCATTTCAAAATCCCCCAACCCAACCCCAAAATGACAGAATTTCATATCAGTGGTACGAGTGCAAATAAGTAAAAAGATGGAAGTGTAGCATTATTTCTTCTTAGGACAGGAACTAAAGATTGTTTGCAGATTGTTAAGATTTGTGGTTTGCATGCTGCTGTGATATTTAATCAAAACACATCCCCATTCCATTTAAAAACAGAAACGGCAGGGTGCGTTTTGCTGCAGTGATATATTATTACATTAGACTTATCAAGGTTGCATTGCTATTTTAGGTTGAAACAACCAGCTGGCTGGTATTACAAAAACGCTGTCTGTCTGTCTTTTTGTACTCTTTTGTGGGTTTTAAGCCCTTAAAGTGCTCTAAAACATAATGTTTTCATCAACTATAATCCCTGTCTCTATGAAAGCTAGACTTTTGTCGACTGTAGTGTTTAATCCTTTTTATGTTGTTAAAATCGATTCGATTGGATATACCCTCACCGGCCATGTTTTTCCAATTTATTGTTCAATTTTGTTGAGTCCATGCAAATTGTTGCCTTAGTTTCCTGCTTTTAGCTTTTTAGGAGTGGCACCTGGTGTGGTCTTTGGATGCAGTAGCCCATCTGCTTCAAGGTTCAATGTTCAGAGATGCTTTTCAGCAGACCTCACTTGGAATGTCATTTGAGTCACTGTTGACTTTCTATCAACTTGAACCAGTCTGGCCATTCTGCTCTGACCTCTGGCATCAACAAGACTTTTTATCCCAGAAAATTGGCACTCACTTAATATTTTCTTCTTTTTCAGACTATTCTCTGTAAACCCTAAAGAGGTTTGTGGGTGAAATTCCCAGTAGATCAGTTTCAGAAATACTGGCATCAAGACCCATGCCACATTCAAAGTCACTTAAATCACCTTTCTTCCCCCATTCTAATGCACAGTTTGAGCTGCAGCAGATCGTCTTGACCATGTCTACATGCATAAATGTTTTAAGTTGCTGCAGTGATTGGCTGATTAGGTATTTGTATTAACAACAGATGTGCCTAATGAAGTGGCCAGTGGATCACATGATATTTCCTGCGTAATAATGCTTTAACTGCAAACACAAATTTGGGGGTGGGGAGTAATATTTACTGATTCAGTTAGTTTTATGTGGGTAGTAATGTTGTATTGTACTGAAAGAACATTCATAATGAACATCAAAGCAAGGTAATAAAAAAGTCAAGATGATAATTTCTTGCATTGCTCTTGGAAGGCAGGAAGACAAAAAAATTCTGAACATATTTTAATTGGGAATTTTTAATTATCAGTCCCCATGTTATTCTGCTCCACCATCAGCAGCAGCACAGGTGCTTTTATTTCTGCCCATCCCAAAAACAGAGTGCTTCATCTTCAACATAATGTCACTTTCATTCACTATTGCATAATTTCTGGGTTACATTGTCTTTTATCCTGAGGTACTAAACATTTTGCACGATCTATGGAAATCATTGAATGATTTCATAAAGCTGATTCAGCTGTGAATGCTTAGAATCCTGACCACATTTCACCTTAATAGTGATGTGGCTGACAGTTTATACTCAAAGTCTTTTGTATTGTAGAAATAGATCACATGTTAATAAGAATAAGTTTCTATGTTGTTTTTCCACCCCTTCTCACTCTCTCAGTTTAACAGAGCTATAATTCACACATGATAAAATTCCTGCTTTTATTTCAAGGCAGGCCAGCTCATTCGAAGCGTCCGCAAGGCAACGGCAGAGAGACAGGGTCTGGTGGTGGTCCATTCCACATGGCACAACCCAAACACTCTGTTCATTTTCCACACCTTCCCCAAGTTCCTGCTGGTTAATGTGTTTTTATAAGGCTAAAACCATCTATACACTCCAGGACTACACTACTCAGCGAGATTCCAGGACTAGCTAATGACGATGTGGCTTAGGTTCTAGCTAGGCAAACAACTACATATTCTTTTGCCTGTATCCTTTGTGAGAATTTAATCCTAAGGCATGCATGAACTGTGGAATCCAGCTCATGCTGTTTACTTACACTTTTGGACAAATAAGACAATACTACCAATTCATCATCAAATGAAATCTATGAGTTTACATTTTTGCATAGATTAACTTTCCTCAGTTCCTAAAACACTTACCACTACACTGCTACCAAAGAGCAGCTTCATTTAGAAAATCCTGAAGATATGAAACACACTTCATGCATACACCATTTTTAAAAGAAGCTTTAATGTAGATCTTGATGCAACAAAAACAATTAATATAATTCAGAGCATATATTTTGTTACTGGAATATCGTTATGTTGTGACAATATATCATTTGAAAATGGATGCACGTACAAGTTTAGGCACAGTGAATTTATCCCTATAAGGGAGTAAAGCCAACATATTCCCATCACATTCATTATTAGATTGGATATAGTGCAGCATGTTGTATTCAGAGTAACAGCAGTGTTGTATTCACAGAAATAGTAACATAGGCAGGATTGCCATGTTGTGTAACTTTAACAAGGCATAACATTGACATAATAGCTAGTCATTCTTTGGGTAAATTGTAACCCTCAATTACTTTAGCTGAACAGGCCCAGGACTATGTATATCCTGCAAAATGAGCCATTTCAAGTATTTTGGGATGTAGGTTGTATAGCCTTAGTACAAGTACAGTATATAATAGCCTTCTTCCTTTTTACTTCAGTGCACAGAAGAGAAAAAACAAAGGGGGAAAAATCTAACTTTATCATATTAAAGTTTATATTCTTCCTCAAGTCCAATTTCTTGTGCATTCTAAGACCATATTAAAGATCAAGGACTTTTTCTAGCTCTTTGGGCCAACATATGCACACTCCAGGAAATCAGGGAAAATTCACTGGGATTAGCCTGGTTCCCTTGAACTTTTTCATTCAGACCCTGTGTAGATCTAGCTTTAGGATAAACACACTGCTAAGTCCTAAAAGCATGCAAAGGTCAGTCTTATGTAATAGCCTAAGCACTGTGGAGCCCTGCACTATGATTCGATTGACCCTTCCAGTGGCCGTGCTTCGACCCCTGAGCTCGTGTTTCACTCGACACAGTAGGGAACACAGCACATTACCTATTTCTGTCAGTATGTTTTATCATGCTGATTGCCTTTTTATGGCTCCTTTAATGTAGTCCTGACCTTAACAGATGCACATGTGATTCTAAACTCATTTATATATACAGGCAATCACAGCCACCATATTAGTTTGCTTTTTAACAGTAAAAACACACTGCACACCATCTCAAACTCACACTTTTTTCTGTATCCCACAGGCAGTCTTCTTACACATATACAGTAGACAGGTATACATATAACTTGTTCATATCTGACACCAGGTCAATTTAGTGGGGGATTTCTCTCACTGAGGCTTTGATAGTTATAAAAAAAAACAGGACTGCTGACAGCTGGAGCTCAGCTAACAAGCAGGTTGCCTCAGACCTTACAAGTTCACAGAACAAATCCAGGTTTTAACCTAAAGTATCAGTGCATGTTAAAAGCAAAAGGGGCGTGGGGTGAGGGATGAAGGCACAGGAGGAGGCAAAAGGCATTTCCGTCTCTTTTTCTCTATTTTAAGACAGAAGAAAGCCATGGCTAGCTGTAAAAAGGCCAGAGGTTTACAGATAGCATGGCAAAGGATTAAAATCAGTGAAAGAAAGATAAAAAAAAGTGTACATACTGTAGGGAATAACAGAATTCAGAGAGGAGAAATTAGCTCAACTCTAAGTAAAAAAGAGGGCCAAGGAGCTCAGAGGTAAAACACAAGTCATTTGGCATTTCTACATGCATAGATGGTTTGATCAGAGACACATACACATAATTTTCCATACTTATCTCTGAGTAACATCAGTTTAAATCCTCCTGCAGCTTGTTCTCTATTTAAGTTGAAGAGCGATAGCAGTAGGAGCAGCATGGATTTCTGTGTGCACATACACAACAGCCCAGGTGATATGACTTGATTATCTCACAGGAACCCAGGCATGAAGCAGACCTGAATACTCTGGCATAACAGTGCTGGGATGAGCATTGAATCCCACCCTTCTTGCAAAGTCTTCTCAAATTAATCTGCTCATTGTTTTCCATTTCCTATTCCACTGAAGGGGCCCACCATCTTCATAGCAGCATAGTTCTGCAAGAATGGAAATATACAACAGGTCAATCCAATCTGAGTGTTAAAAAATTATGCAGCTACTTTCGAATGAGTAACGTTATGTGGTTAAATATTATTTAGTGTCGTTTGAATCAAAATTGTAAGGAATGGTATGAATGTTTACCCTATCCATGGTCTTAATCCCAACATTTGTAACTTTCATACAAACCAAGTCACGTGAATAGTTACAAATTTCCAGGCATCAGACCATGCTGGGTGATTCACAAGAAAGAGACATAACCTAATTCTAACGGTAAAAATCAGTAATTGAAACATTTTCCAGAAGTGCCTAAGGAATAAGTAAAATCAGGGCTTACTAACTGAAACAATGTGTGACTATAGAACACTTATCATCACTGAGCTTGTGTGTGTGAGTGTGAGCGAGAGAAATATTAGACCCAGGTGCAATATTAAATAATGGTCCCCACATTCTTGAAATATGATCAGAGAGATACAAGCCTTTCACACTCTACATCTATCCTTTGATCTATAAAATTACCACCCAGAAATGACACACACAAATATTCATTCACAGTGCTTACAGGGAAAGCGTAGAGAAAGACTCCCAGGAAGAGCAGGATGAAGAAGAGAATGATCAGTCCCAGAATCAACCATTTAAACCTCCTCCAGACTATGAACTTCAGGGTTTTATAAGGAGAAGAGAACCACAGAAAGGAGGTTTCAGGACGCCTGCACAGAGATAATGACAAGTTACATATCAGTCTGTCAGCTTGTATTCAATCACCTTAAGATTTGAACATCTGAAAGGGTTAAATAAGTATTGAAACACCAACTTGTGGTAATCCAGTACAAATGAATTTGAAAGGTTATATTGTGTGTGGGAACTATCAGGAAAAGATAAAAGCATTGACTCACTGTGGGTCCTCCAGACGAGGATTCATGTTGGGCTCTTCTCTGCCCAGACCTGCAGGCCTCTCATCCTGTTCTTGCTCTGACACAATCTCCAGTGTCATCTCGACCTTGCCCTGAGGGACAAATTTCACACATTAACACATTTCCTGTATTAAGAATGCATAAATCTGTTTACTCAAAAAGTGATTCCTCATTTGTCTAAAGGTATCTAACGAATATAACATAAATGGAAAAATTACATTACATTAACAATAAGGGTCATAGTTTGTCTTTATTCGTATCACAGTTCCCATGGTGACAAACATCATGTGCTGATGATGTGGTTGCTGATTTGGTCCAGTCTCTGCCCCCAATCCTGTGATTGGTTTGTTACCTGATTGTGTAAACCTGTTCTGAATTATTTATGTATGATTTGTTTGTCTATTTGTACTCTCCTATTTCCCTGTAGGATTCTAAGGTACTGTCTGTTGTTCTATTAGTAAGATCATTTCTGAGCCAAGTTACGTTTTATTGCACTTTCGCTAGCTCTTGATTGCGGACCATCTTTATCTGAGGTACTGTAAACTCTATACGTTTTTTTTCTGCAAGTCCTTGTTTAAGTTTGACTGCCTATGTTTAACCTCACAGTACTGACATGGATTACATTCCTTGGTTTTGACAAATGAAGCTCACAAAAAGTGTACACACTTGATCTGTATCTACTCACTCACCAGATTAAATGGGATTAAAATGCAAATTAAGAAGAAAAAGCAGTTAGTTACACTTTAGTAAAGTGTATAAATATTTCTTTAATAAATGTATTTCTTTAATAAATGACATAAGTTTCAGAGGTCATACAAAATGTGTTACCAGCTGAATTACTCTTCAAGTAATGTATTTTTATACCACAAACTGTCCCTGTTTTACTCCACTTTCAAATGCATAATTTCGGTGTCTATGTCCCACGCCCCAAATGAGAACTGCAGAGGAGAGCAAAAGCTGGTCACTTTGGGTGGAAATCTACTAAGCTTGTTTAAGTGCAGGTCAAATCAGGAAGGAACTGACTACGCTGGCAAAAGATAACCACAATTTAAAAAACAAACAAATCATACCTATTCTGAAAAACATTTTAGATGAATATATTTCAGGAATGCTTAGAGTAAATGAATAAAGAAAAATGTTTCCTGACACTCCAATGGTTGGCCTTAGATTTCCATTACCAGTGAGTTTTGTGTGAACAGGTTTTCTGTTGTTCAAAAGGAAGAGTCTTGTTCTCGGTAATTTGTCATACACAACAAACACTGTACATGTGCATATTTTGTGTATTGCAACAAGATGTTTGTGGGATTTCAATGTCACTCACAGCTAAGATCGTTTCTCCATGTCTGTCACATACACAAGGCCACCAGCCCTTGACTGTCTTTTGTTCAAACAGAGACACCAGCTTGTCCTGGGGCTGAGAGAGCAACTCCAGACCACATTTCTCAGGAGACTTCGCTGGCTTCAGCATGTGGTTCAGATCCATTTCTAAACAACCTGAGAGAGACAGGGACAAAAAAAATGCTGTTTTTGTACTTTTTTTTTTCCTTCTCCTCAACATTCCCTTTTGAGAAAGGTTTTTGGCAGTTTGATACTTTGCCACCCTAAAGTGGACAATTTGTGACCGTCTGTGAAGTGAAAATGTACATTTAACATTGAGGCTGTATAATATATTGTTTAAACATATATGTACATACTCTATAATTCAGTGTAGAGCATTCTTTTGGGAGCCATGTTCCTAAGGCCATAACTCTTATTTTCCCTGAATGTGCTGATATGCTGGAAATAAGTTTAATAAATGCAATAATAACAGTGGTCGTGAAGATGAATGATGTATGTGTGGAGGGGTCCGCTGTGTGTGGTGTAGCCTCAGGGACAAAGGCTACAAGTTACACAGGTTTAAACTGAGGCCCAGACATACGCAACAAACTAATTATGAAATATACACGCACATACACAGACACACATGCACAGCATGACACACTTGCCCATATAGTAAGCTTAGACATAAGGATTCCATCAGCGTGGTTCTATTTCATGCAGTGTTTTGCTTCTTGTTCTGCTGTCATGTCAAGGCTGAGAAATGGTACATTTGAACAGTTCTGTGGTTTTGGGAAGGTTAACACCAACTGAACTTGCTGAGTAGGAGGTCTGATTTTTATTTATTTATTTTAATTAATTTTTTTGGTGCTCTTTGTGTGTTCGTACCAAGGTAATCATCAAAGGAGAACTTGTCATTGTCCCAAATCTGAATGGTCAATTTGGGAGGAACTTTCATTTCAGCCTTATCCAAACTCCAGAAGTGCTCCTGCAGACACAAAGAGGATGAATAATGCTTAAAAAAAACATAACTTTTCACAGTAATCAATGTGTTTACATAGCCTTATGTTATCCAAAAGTACATATCAAAAATGGATCTACATGAGCCTCTCAATAATCAGACAAAATACTTTTAGACGCAACATTCAACAAGTAGTGAAGTTTAATTAAAGCTTCTGGGAAAGTAGGTCAATCTTTTGCTTGAGTGTAAAAACACATTGTTTGAACAATGGTGCATTGATATATATTATACTACATTATTTTATGAAAACAATTCAAAATAGTCAATTAAGGCACAAACAACAGAGAATGACTCACTCAGTCTCCAGGCCTAAACAAAAGGAGCCACGCATGTGTAGGACATTGCTTTTTGAGGGGCAAGTATTACAACTGAAGGATCTAAATTCTCTCCAGATGATATGAAATAGTTTGGAGGTAGTTATTAAGACTAAGGGTGGATAAAAGGTATTAGAGATAAATTATTTCAAATTCAGCAAATGACCTAATATCACTATTATCTTAACATGGACTTGATCATTTCATCACTTGTGATGATAACAGCTCATCTGTGAAATTAAACACACTAAAGCTACTAATGTGTAAGATCAATCACTTACAGTACTGAGTCTATGAAGGACTGAATATTTTACATAAGCAAAACACTATGCTTGCCTTAAATTTTACTATTTCTTTAACAAGTTAACAGAGGTCTCAACTCCTCCAATGTGTCTGATAATGCTCTGGCTGAAATACCCCTCAGATAATGCATGTTTTTATACTTTTACTACCTTCGTTTCAATCCTCTTCCAAAAGTATTGTTTCAGTGTCTATGTAAATGGACTAGTGCTGAATCACACCCCTCCAGAGAATAACTGAGCTGAGCAACAAGCCGGGGGAGGGGATCTTCTTATAGTATATTAGGGGGAAAATCTCATTCTTGGCAAACACTAAAATGGAAAAAAGGACTAAAAGCAAGGAATGTTTTTTGTTTGTACATGCACACTGGGGGCTCATCGCAATGTCTAAAAAAAAAAAAATTCTGGGCTTTGTCCCTTTTATCCTAGGGGTCGCCAGATGGATCATTTAATCAGCAAGATCAGATCTGGTGTTATACCAGATGCCCTCCCTGTCGCAATACTCCAATTTTCAAAATGGGCTTGGTAACAGAACTGCATGCAGTAACTGTGTTGTATGAGGCATAGGTGGTGGCAGGATTTGAAGGATTTGAGACTCTGGTTAATACTTTGGAAAAAATGAGTTTACTTGGCATGCAAGTATGCATATGTAACGGAAACTGGTCAGTCTTTTGATAAATCAGCTATTGTTAAGACTGAGCAATTAAAAATAGTGGATCCTCCCTCTACATTGTATGTGATGTCATGTGGCATAAATTAAATGACTTTGTCCTTTCTATTTTATCCTAAATTATAAAATCTATAACTCACACAGTGTTATAAATTAGCTAGTTAATCTGCATTCTATAGGTTATTACTTTATACGTAAATATTTATTAGGGAGATTTTATAAGAAATGGTCTCACTGGTTTCCAAACCGACAGAGACAATGAGACAAATGAGAGGCAGAAGTAAACAGATGGTCCTTGAAAGTAAATGAGAAAGACCAAGTGAGGAAGTTATGAAGAGAACATGAGAAGGGGAGAATTAGACAGTGAGTGAGAGACAGAACTGTAGTGTGAGCAGAAGAGAGAGAATAGCATGACTAGCCTCCTCGGAGAGAGTGTCACTATAGCTCCACTTCTACACCCAGCCACCAGACAGGATGCCATCAGCGTTACAACACAGACGCCTTACAGTAGCAGTGGTCGATGTGAGCAGCAGCACTGTAGGGATAATTAAGTCACGCCCTACGCCCGTAAACAAGCCCTGTCTGTCCGCCTGACAACCATGCAACGGCCAATCAAAACAAACTCTCACACCTAATCTATCACTCTCATTTTAATGCACACGAATGACTTTCATAATGTATCGCTTCAATTGGAGCGTACTCCAGAAAACTCTGAGCCAAAAGTGGATCTATCTACTGACAGCTGACATAATTGCCCACTCTGGGTGTAATGGGTGCAACCGCTATCTTAAATCTTACCATAACTGATCTCTTGCTTGCCAAAACCTCACTCTAAGTACCCTGTCCATCACAGCTGTTTTCCCTCAACCAGGTTTGGCTGGGATGAGGGGCAGACAAGCGTTGACGAGACTTCTTGTACCTTGTTAAAGTATGAAGGGAGCAGCCAGCCAATTTCTGGAGTCTGAGGCGATTTGTTCTCTCGTACTTGTCTTCTCTGTGGATTTCCATCACATACAGGCTTTCTGTGGCAGCTTTAAAGATCACTTAGGGCCTGTGGATTTGCCCAGCAAGCCTTGCTAAAGCTGAATGGCTTGATCAGGCCTCGAGATCAGCTTTCAGTTCTACACTCAATCAAAATGTTCTCACCAATAATGGCTTGTTTTGTGCTTAGACTACAGTACACCGATCAGATATAAAATTAAAACCATTAACATTAAGACACCTAGGTTTTTGGTTTTGCTGTATTTTCCACCTCCAGTCAGACAGGGGAAGTTTGAACCTTACCTTTTTGTCAACAGTACAGAGCTGTTCAGCAGGTAAGTAGTGGAAGGGAAAGAGGAACCTCCAGTTAAAGTTACCCTCGCCACCCAGTGAGCGATAATGCACATCCGTCTTCTGCTTGTTCCCTTCATGGCCAAGCATCCATCTACAAGCGATAAATAAAATCAGCACTTACACCACTTCTATGACATTGTCATTAGGTTTGACAAATGGCTTTTGTTGCCCTGCAACTGTGTTTGTTTCTGCAGTTCACTCTCTTTAGCATCTTGCTGCTACTATTAGTCGCACTGGCAACAAACAAACAAGAAAATGTGTGACATAGTAAACAATACCAAGCAAAATCACACATCTTCATTAGAACATCAACATGGACATACCCTTTCACATAAATGTCGCTCATCTTCTCGCCTGTAACACTGACATCATCGAGTATCACATCATGGGTGTTCCATATGATGCAGCGTAGAAAAAACCTATTAAAAAAAAGAAAGAAAGAAAGAAAGAAACATGAATTCTGAAAAGACAAAAAAAAAATTGTACAGATTTTGTAAAATTTTAACACTTGGTTAGTCCTACTTCTTTGCTTTGCGTGGGGTGATGTTGAAAGGTGGTCCTGGAGGGCCCATAGATTTAGGGAAGAGATCCACCCACAACTGTAACCGTCCCTGGATACAAGTATAAAAAGCATTAGTCAGATGATAATACAGTACACAAATATACAACATTTGAGAGGGACTTGGAATTAGTAAGCTCTATCTGATAATTTATGAAATAGTTTTTTTTTTTCCTTTATTAAGCCACAGAGTTTGGATTTATAGTAAAGGACAAATCAGATAACTCAAATACATTTACATATTTGTATTTTTCATACTTTTATTCAAAATTTGATGTGAATTTTTTTTGTTTGTCAAAAAGGGACCCTTATAAAGCCAAAAGTTGGTACTGCATTTGTTGTCCTTTGAATGTTTTATAAAGAAAACAAACCAAATGTCACCTGTTCTATGTCAGGCTGCAGGGGGCTGTATAGAGGCCGGGTCTCCACGTGTTCATGCACAAGGCCTTGTCTCCTCAGCACCAGCAGAGCCAGCCGCTCCTCCAGTGGCCCAAGGTGAGGGTTTGCTGGCTTTGCCTCATCTACTGAAGAAATGGAGTGGCAGATAGATCAATCATCATTGGATGAACATTATGGTGTATATGTGTAATAAACGCATGCATTTAAGTGATTTCCGGAACGTTTAGTATGTGTATTTTTTCAGCATACCAGGAAATAGCTTCAGCCAAATGTCTTTTTCTTCTTTTTTGTTTTAACCTAATACTGAAAAATGTGATGCGCAATATGTACAATATTCACCGCAATATTGTTTTTGTATTAAAAAAGAAAAAAAAAATCAAGACTTGACCATCACATTTGAGCTGAAGTAGGCAATTGAAACACATCTTTATAAAGTCATCAATGAGATGAAATGAAAGAAGAGGATGGAAAAAAAAGTGGGACTGTAAAGTAATTTCATGAAGCATTCCATTTCTATGGTCTGAAGAGTTTATCCTTCTCAGTTCTCTGGATGACCCAGTGATTCCTGTTTTGATCTCAGAGAGAGAGGGGGGGGGGTGAGAGAAAGAGAGAGAGAGCAAGGGAGAGAGGCAGTCACCTCTGATGAGTTTCTGGGCTCGTACCCTGTGTCACAACCCTGAAGGTCAGGATGAGGAGAGGACAGAAACACTAGAGGACTGGGGTCATACAGTCAACCATGAAGAAGCTGGAAGCCTGAAAGTGTCACCTGACAATCGCTTTAACATGAGTCGCTATGGTTACGCGGGGGGAAATAAAGCAAGGTAGTATTCCTTGGTGGTACTGTAAGACGGGAGCCGGAGGATGGAGAGAGCTGGAGAAGCCCACCACAGTGTTGACCTTGGCTAGGTTGGACTAATGCACAAGCGCGCTGTAAATCTGGAGCTGACCTTGGAAAGATGGCTGCTGGAGACGGTAGTCTCTCTCACAGTGTGCCTCACCTCGGTAGCAAATGAAAGGGAGAAAACCTTGATTTGGATTTTCGTGTTTGGAATTTTGGACTGAGGAAATGTGAAAAGTTGGAACATAGAAATGGAAAGTAGGCGAATAAGTGCAATTGCAAACTTCTATCATCAGCATTGAGTGATATAGGATCATGATGAGAGAAATGATATATATCCTGAAAACCACCCATGTCACTAACGTACATTTACACAAAATTTGTATATATTATGCAGTGTTTTTCTTCTATCTGTGTTTTCACACAACTGCAGTGTCATGCATGCTTTTCTTTATTGATGGAAGGTGTAATGCAGTTGGATTATTATTTTAGTTTACCTAATGCACTCAGCAGCGCTACAGAAAAGAAATGCAACTTCATTTCTCATCCTTCTGTCTATGCCCAGGATAAATAACACCTACTTTATACACATATACACGTGTAAGGATAAAAAACTCTAATTGGTTATGTCTGTGTGTGTTCGTGTGTGTGACTGACCAAGGTCTGCGGTGGTGTACTCATGGCCTTTAAAAATCACTTTGTCGTGCTTGTAGACAGGCAGTTTGCAGTTTCTCTTCTGACAGAGACGATGAAGCAGCTGGGTGGGTTTTATCTGATCTCTCCACTGGTTCACCCCAGACCTGCGTATGTGTCAGGAACAGGAACATTACGTTGACTGGATTTTACATTTGTACTGTAAATATCTGTGTACTAAAAGGTGTACAAATACAATCTTGATTGACTGGAAAATATTGAAAAGGTTTTAATAATACTGTACATTAGGAACACTTTGATGCTAACAGAAGGTCTACAAGCAAGGTCTACGGCAAAGTTTAAGATCAATGGCATGCGTGGTACTGAGGACCAAATGGCCCAACAAGAATAGGAATATCAGATAGTTTTAACCCTGTGGAGACATTGTGGAGGCCTCCAGAAAGAAAACTGCTTTTTTTTACACTTTTATTTAAAACAAAATCCTAAAAGTGTCAAAGGCTTTCTTTCTGGTTACTGAGGTTAAAGTTAGGAAAGGTGTAGCATAGTATTAATTAGGTGCATAAGTAAGTGTGTGTGTGTGTGCATGACTGAATGAATAAGAGAGTGCGTGTTTGTGTGTGCATACTCCTTACACACAGTAGGACTGGGGAAGGCCACAGCGAGCACCGTAACGTGACAGAAAGCGGTTCTCCAGGTCAATAACAGTCTCACCAATCTTTTCATCTTTAGACAGCATGTCATAATCATACAGCATGATCTTTAGGTCTTTCTCCAGGGGAAGGGAGCATGTCAGTTCATACATCCTGAGAGAAAAATAAGTTAAATAGTGTTACCCCTGCACCAAGACTCCGGACTCATGAGACACTGTGCTGCCTGACTCATCGTCCTTAATAATTTCTTCATTCAAGCTCTAATCAAATTACACTGCCTTTGCTTATTACGAACGATATCATTGTGCCATTTTCTGGTTTGCATTAATATAGGCTTTAATTTACCAATGTGTAATGACTGAAGTATAATAGAAATAGTGATGTGACCATTGCTAGGATTATAGCAACCCCTGCTGGTACACTAAAATCCCTATCTGATTAACCACATTACCAAAGTCAAATAATTTGATGAAAGGGACAAAGAGAATGGGAAAAGGAAGAAAGTGTGTGTATGTGTACAGAAAGAGAGACAGCAAGAAGCACAGAGAGAGAGCAAGAAACACAGAGAGAGAGAGAGAGAGAGAATCACTTACTTTCCAAAAACTGGGTCCAAGGTGCAGGGTATGTAGTTGTCATGATCGTTTACCGATTTCTTCCCTAATGTGATCTTGACATATGGGTCGCACTATGTGGAGAGGGTGGGAGAGAGAAGAATGGGTTCATTAAAGTGTATGCAGTAACACACACACAAGCATTCAAACACACCGCAGCGCATCCATCAATGTCCAGCACACACAGCAGCAAAACCTCTCTCAATTCAGACCAAAACCTACTCTGACTAGTTGTATGGAAAAACCATCCAAGCGCAATGATAATTATAGGCTTTCAGAAAGGGCTAGTGCATGTGTTAAATGTTCCATACCATAACTCTTGACCTGAGTAGGTAATGACAAAACATCATCAGCGTGTGTTAATAGCTAATGACTCACAAAGCAGACAATCTGTGGCCAGGTCAGTAGAGAGCACACTGTTAATGCATATAACTGGAAAGGAAAAGCTAGCTTTATAGATTCAAAAAGTCATTTGTCTAGACTTTTTGCAATTTCGTTTAACATGAAGATCCTTACAGTGTAAACTTTGCTCTAAATTTATGGTAGAATTTTAACAGTATTAACCAGTTACAAAACTTTACTCATAATATGCCAGAACCTTTCAGCTGCTCCCGTCACAGGATCGCCACAGCAGACCATCAGATCCGCACACAACTTTTGGCACAGGTTTTACGCCGGATGCCCTTCCTGACGCAACCCTCCCATTTTATCCGGGCTTGGGACCGGCACTGCATTCAGTGGCTGGGTAGTATGGGGATGTGGCAGGCACCAACAGCGGGGCTCGAACACAGATTTGCAGATCCCCAAACCAACAACCAAGAACAAAAAAATACTTCTTTTTTTTTTAAACATATGGTGAAACCTTGGATTGCGAGTAACTTAGTGTGTGAGCTTTTTACAAGACAAGCAACATTTTTTAATAAAAAATTGAAAAAAAAAAGTTTATTAGCAACATTATGTGGCAATAAACTAAAGCCAGGTCACGAACTAAATTCGCCGAATGACCAGGGCATCACACATCAATAGATTTCTCTTCCCTAATACCACAGGTACATTCATGGACTCAAATTCTTAAAGAGTGGTTCTGGAAGTATGAGGAATTATTTTCACACATGAACTGGCCACCACTTTGCACATCGGAATTAAAGCTAAATGAGGCTGAATAAAATATTAGAGTGTGACTTTCATTTTGGCCAGGCAGTGTATTAATATGCTATTAGTGAATATTTTATTCCTGAAAACATTGCTGTGAAATCACTGTATAAACCTTTTATAACATTACTTGGAAACCCATAAATGAGGGTAGAATTGAACTACTAATAACACATAGGGAATAAAATACAGTAACAGTCTTAAACAATGTACATAAAATCTTGGTCACCTCAAAAGCTTACAATTTCCAGTACTGTCTGATAATTGTCTGATGGAGGAACTCTTTAAATAAAATACTGTAACCATAATGGGTACATTATGAGTATTAATATGATGATTGGGTACAGTCTCATGCAATTGACAGTGTATCACTCACCTTGCCATTGGTGTCTTTGGGCTGAAGACCATAAGCTTGAATAACATACACCCGAACTACACATTCCTCTATTCCATTTGGAGGAAGGAGACAGAACTGGCGTGGGGGTAAAGGGGTAGAAGGATCATCTGGTAATGGGTAGATCTTAAACATGCCCTGCATGGCAAGATAAGAGAGGTCAGACCAAAGCAAATTTTACCTATGAAACAATGTAGCATTCACTTTCACATATGTACAATGTGTACAATATGTACACTTTCCATATAAAATTTTCTATTTTGGGCAGCTGAATATGCAGCTGATTAAAAAATATATATATCCTCACAATGCACTTTCACATATATGTTTTTACTCTAAATTGAGGCAAGGATACAAGCAAAACAAATGACAGCATTTGGGTAAGTATAATGTCAATGCGTGACAGGTTTCTATGTCATATTAGGATTTCACCTTGAACTCTCCAACAATGGAAGGATCGTCACTTTCACTCTCCTGTGTGCGTCCGCGGTAAAGCTTGAACGTCTGACAAAAATCTGCCAGCTGCTCGAAGCCGTCAACTTTTTCCAATTCAGTGTCATACACCTGCAGAGGGAATAAGAGTTAGTGAGTGAGAAAGAGAGCAAGATGTCTAGTAGAGAGATGATTTTAGACTTGTTTTGTAGATCTTGAAGATGGATGAAACTATAAAGAAAATGAAAATCATCTTTATGATTTTACCACAAGACCAGTTGGCTTTACTGAGTCATTCAAAATAACCTAAATGAATACGAACATTCACAAACATAGAGAGAGTGGTTATATCGGAGACATCAGTCATGGAAAGCATTACAAATATACTTATATAATGGTGAATATACCACACGTTATTGTATCTCTTGCCAATATTTCTTTTATTTCATGGTCTATGATTATGGGTCTAAAATTCCAGCTACATAAAGACAACCTTAAGCATGGTTAGAATTATAAGAATAAAGGTATTAAGAAATTTTCTTTTACAAGGACATTAAAATGTTACAAATGACTGATGCCTCGAAGCACAAATATGCAGTGCTGTGATATCGATGCACCACATAATTCAGTTACCTAAAAAGGCATTGAAAAGGCCACCCAGGAGACATTTTATCTGCGAGAGCCAGAGCGAATATCCATAAATAGATTTTGTTGTTCCAAATGATTCACTCTGTGTTCTGGCCTCATTCCCACAACCAATGTGCGACATTGCACGCATCACACAAAATCTCTCTCCTTTTCTGTCTCGTTCTCTCCCTGAGGCATCATTTGTTCGATATAACAGCTGATCACAGCAGTTCTGAGTGGGAGGCAGTGTTAGTGTGACTCCTCCCTGCTTAGAAGCAAAGCCCAACCTCGCTTTTCTTTGCCAAACTTTCCACACAAGAGCAAGGTAAGCCCTGAGAAACAAAGGATGGCTGGAAGGCTGTCAGACTCTGCTCCTGGGACTAGAAAGGATGGAAAGCCTGGCTAGAAGAGAGAGACTGTGGTGGTGGAGAGAGTGGTGTGGAACAAGTGGGAATGAATTGATGATGTCAGTAGCTGAGCCCCTGTCTGCTCTCAGTTATCCCCCTGTGGCATCCCTGACATGAATTCATCGGAAAAGTTGTCAGCCGAGAGTCGCTTTCTAAACAGATGGGCTCGTGGGAAGTGGGCTGGAGTGGACGAGAGGGAAGTGTACACTTAAGAGATGGCACGTGCTGTCCCTGATGGTTGAGGAGACATTTGAAGTCTCACTGCAGAGCTAAAGTTTCAGAGACAATGTTCCCATTGCGCTTTCTGCGCGTTTTTGTTTGGGTTTTGCTTGGCAGTGCATGAATCTTATATGATTTCAGTTGAGTAATCTATTATAGTGATTTGATATTTTAAGCCATTCAGTGAAGATGTTTACTTTATTTCTCAGGTTTGAGTATTTAACTGGATTGAATTTAAGCTATGGCTCCTAAACGGCACCATCAAGTGTTCTCCTTATTGCCGTAAGGTTGTGAGCTAAAATCCCAACACCAGAGGTCCAGAGAGCTCTCATATACAGTATATTATGCAATATATAATACATCTTGTACTATACATTGTGTCCTTACATATGGAATGACTGATTATTGCAGGGTCAAACATGGGGTTCCTTTAATCCAGATATCACAAAAATGTAGGAGAATTCGACACAGTGGTGATCTATTTAATATGCAATCCATTTGGACTTGCATTTTAGTTTAAAAAAAAAAATAGCCTTCTGTCCTCCGTCAACCACAGTAATGAAACACACATGAACCTCAGAAGATCGATGACACTGTATGGCTTCAAGAGTTTTGGAAGAACCAAGTTAACTTTCTCCCAGGTTGAGAGTAGTCATTCCATATGGAGCGGAAATCAGTAAGTATTAAAATCTGAATGTACCATCACCTACTATTAATTATTGATCGCTGCGTACATGTTTTTTACTTTACCTGTAGAGTGTCAAGGCCTTTGTCCAGATAGGTCCCACACTTTTTCCTCTCTCCTGTCGAGGCATAGAACTTACTCCACCAATCCATGAAGTCATCCTCCTAAAACAAGCAAGTGACAAATTTTAAAACATTAAAATTTGCTAAATAAACAAATTCATTTAAGCGGATGAATTTTTAAACATATACAAACATTGTCATTTCTGTAATAAACCTCACTTACCCAACTGATCATCTTTTTCCAGTAAGCAAAAGTTCAAGTTAAGTTTGAAACAGTATGGCAATAAAAGAGTGTGATTAAAGTGACTGTGCCTTATACAACTAAGCCGTTCATGCACATGCAAGTGACTGTGGCAATGTCCACAAAAGGCCTCTGGGGTAGAGGAGTAATGAATGGAAAGAACCTTTTCCCAATGTTACGCTCTTTCCACAGTAAAATAAACCCAATGAAAAATCCCTCATAGGTGATGAAGGTAGACTTTTAGGATGTAATCTAAAATCTTTCAGTAACAGGCGCTTGGCCTGTACAATCTGAGGTAGGAATTAACTCACTGATTTGCTTCAACCCTCAATGTGTTAATTCCCACTGATAGAAGTAGTCACCTCTAGGCCTCATTTGTGTGATGTGAGGGATGTGGAAAGTGTTTGATTGGAAACTCTCGAAAAGTGGCAAAGAGCAGGATTTTTCATGTCAATCCAGCTTGACATTTCCCAACAAACTAAGGACAAAGCAGTGCTTTTACAGTAGCATGAGACCACACCCTCTGCCAGTGTTGCTACAGCTAAACAAGAAACAGAAAATATATTTCAAATTTAAAATGAGCAAGAAGAGCCATCGTCCGGAACTTAGGGCTCTACAGTAGTTAACTCAACACATTATCCGATTGCTATTGACCTCAACAATGTCAGTGCTGAAATTAATGTACGGCATGCATGTGTGTACACATATGAGCAAAAGACTGAAATGCCAGCAGGACGGGATATATGTCTCTGTGTTTATGCACATTTCCAGTATTTACGCACAAGCTTCAGTATATGTGAGATCTCATCTGTTGCCCAGCTCTCACATGCTCTGTCCACCCCCCACACACTCATTCTCTCTCGCTCCTTCTCTTCCAGAAGCATGACTCTGGCATGTAGTGCAGAGGGACGCTGAATTCAGCATTCTTTCCCCTGCTATTTTTCAACTGTGTCAAGGGAGGAAAAAGCAGTAGTGGGAGAGAAACGATTAAATATATTTTTTCTTTTTTCTTTCAGTGCGGTCATGGCGCATGTCAGCACAGCATGTGTCATAGTGGCCAGGCACAACGTGTGTGTTTGTGCATGCATGTGTGCCCAGGTGTGCGAATTGAAGCCTAGCATGTTGAATTGTAAACATACTCTAACTTTAGGTGTGTATAAAATCATGTACGCGTGTACATGTATGATCTAGCACAGAATTCTTTAGGTGACTGAAAGCTCTGACTCATGTTAACATGTGTCAAATTGTTGAAAATTTTCGATGCCATTGGTAGCAGATTTCACAAATGGAGCACAGCGAACATCTGTGTGTGCTCCATCTGTGGGTGTTCATACGGAACATAATGGGGACACTTGTCTGGTCCTCATTTGTAGTAAACTTGTAGTATATGTCAAGATGGGGGGGGGGGAGACAGAGAGAGAAAGAGAGAGAGTACTAAATGCTAGTGTGGTAGCAGTACAGCATGTGAGAGCCATGTGGCCACTTTCTGGGCAGAAATGTGGAGCCGCTCTTCACAATCAGGGAGAAAAACAATGCAAATAAAGAGAGGAAAAAGAAAAACAAACACTAAAGTGATTAAATGAATGTCAGAAAGAAACAGATGAAGCTTCAGCAATCACTGGCGAAAAGCCACAAAAACGAGAGCACAGAAACGAGGGCTTTTCGGGTGAGATGGTTTTTGGGGATTCCCCCGTCAGGCAACACATCTACACAGAGGCAGTAGGAATAAGGCGGGTGAATAAGATTAGCTGTACGGTGCACAATTGCAATCGGGGCCAGTTTGGCTCTAAATAGTGTCTTTCATTGTGTGTGCATGTGTGTGTATGTACGTATATGTGTGTGATGCTTTCTTTAAATGTACCTACATTTACTTGTGGAACATTAGTGGGCGCAGTCAAACCTACCTCCATTATTGGGAGGCTGTGTGTGTGTACAGTATGTGTGTGTTTCAAGTATGTTTTATGATTTTATGAGTGTAGATGTGTATAATGAGGGGCCATGTGTCTGGGGCTTAGTGCTTTATTATGAATGTTACTGCACCATAGAGGACAAGACGGGTGTGTATGTGTGTGCACTTAATAAAACCTATCAACGAGCCCTTCCGTTGAGGGCTTTACTGTAGTTATGGCTAATTGCCAGAATCATATGCTCCGGCTTGCCAGAACTTGTAGAGGAATAATGCTAGACAGGACAGCAGAGCCAGGCTGTGTGTGCCAGCTGCACGTTGCCAAGGTCGCCTCAAAAGTGGGCATGCTGCCTAATGTTGATACAAGGTGGTCGAAAGAGGCAGAGTGAAAACAGGGCACTCTGTCGCCCTTCCAAGAATGAATTCATGTAAAACTTGTTAAAAGTGCCTGGTACTATTCTTCATTCCAGACTTAATGATTATACCTATTTTTTTTTCTTAAAAAGAAGAACAAGCTGCATGTAAAAGGAGCAAATGGATTTAAGGTAAATCCACCTTAAATATAATATACGAGATTTCCAGATGCTTGTGCAGAAAGGTAAGACGTTGACTAAAAGAAACAATTTCCAAAATGGCCTAAGGAATGTGTAACTGTGGTGGTTGAAAAATTAGTTCAAGCTCTGATGCAAGTTGAATTCCAGACATGAAACTTCATCTCGCAGCCTCTTTTAAATTTGACCAGCTACCTTTTACGTAAGTGCATGAGAGACAGTACTGGAAGTTTTAAAAGTTTATATTTCCAGGAACAGGATGAGCCAATTGGATGGCAGGTATAAAAAAGTGAAAAAATGAATAAAATATACACTCTAACCTGGTTACAGCTCAACACCAGAAACACTTTTCATCAGAATGAAAAGGACCCCTTCAATGACCTTTAGCATATTTGGATGCACTAAAGAAAATTCTGCAATAAACCAATATTTTGTTTTATGGGTGACCACAATTTTGGCTCCACCCCTCGCCTAAAACTTCTGAAGTTGTTTTGGATGTCAACTATAAAAGATGAAATATGGAAAAATCATTGAAATGCTTTTTGCACTTTGGAATGTCTGGAGGCTTGGCATGTAACAGGTCAGCAGTGTTCCATGTTTCGCAATGACTGCATCCTGGTGAAACAGGCCTCTGTTTGACAGTCATCATAAAAAGTAACAAGTGATTTTGATGTCTGTTGACATTGGAAGCAAGGAAGTTCAATTAGGCACTCCGATATAAAGAATAGGCTTATTTTGTGAACGTTACCACAGTGCTTAGTCAGTTAAGGTCAGTATTTTTGACAAAGTTCGGTTTTCCGCAAATATTGGAAGTATGAACTGCAGAATATCGTTATGTTAGAAACACCCCCTTTTTTAAAGATACATTTAAACGTCTTTTACGGATTGCCTTAAAAAAACGTGTTTTATAAAAGTCCTCTTATGAATTGGAACAAGTTATGGATATTGCTACTGTACATGCCCTTTCTTGTAATTCTTCCTCTTATAATATTAGATACTCAATGTATTTGTTTAATATGTTGGTTTTGATTTTGTGAAACTGTACAGCATGTGCTATCATCTTGACCAGGACTTACAGGAAGCCAAGATCTTGTATCTCAGTGGGAACTAGAGAAAGAGTGCATAATATCATGAAAAAAAAAATCTTGAGTTAATTAAAAAGGAAAAAAGAAAATTCAAGCCTTTCATGATTTCATTTTCATGATTATGGCTTATATCATATCATCAAAAAGCCAGTATCACATGCATTAGAATTTTTCTCTTTGGGTTTGAATAAATTACTATTCAAACAGTATAAATAACATGTTTCTCTCAGTCTAGTTCAATACATGCATGGGAAAGCCTGGAGACTTGATAATTGACATCATGGACACCCCAGAAGGTGTTGTATTGAAAGATGAACAAACAACTGGGATGCTTTAAGAAAATTGTTAAGAAAAGCCAATTCACAAGGAAGTGGAGTGAAGCTAGATTCAGTGCACATACGGCAGTACAATGGATTAGTGTTTTGCCCTGTCGCCTTGCAACTCCAGGTCATGGGTTCGATTCCTTTGTCGGGTCTGTGCACATAGAGTTTGCATGTTGTCCCTATGCTTGGTGGGCATCCTCATGTTCTCAGGTTTCCTCCCACAATCCAAAAACATGCAGATTAAGCTAATTGGCATTTCCAAATTACCCGCAGTGTGTGAATGGGCATGTGAGTGTTGACTGGAGGGTCTCCACGGTCCCTAGTTGGACTACAGAGGTTCCTATACATCATTAAGGTTCTTTATCATTAAATATTTTAACACATAAATTCAGTAGCTGGTTTGTTGGGATAATTCTTCTGGTTTTGAATTGTTTTGGATAAGTCTTTATCTTTGGTTACATAAAAGTACTCTGGACGAACATTAAATTATTGGAGATTTAAGAGCTGTTTTGGATTTCAACTACTTTGATAAATGGTTCAAACAGAAAAAAAGGGGTCTTAAAATTAAGATACTCTGGCAAATGGAAAGTTGCTCCTAAATCAAGTGTTTAATATGTAGCTAGTTTTAGCCTTAAAGCGTTTTTTGTGGCACAAAAAGTATACCTGTTTTTCATTTATTCTCATGATGGTTTTACGTTGTTAATGTGAGGCATCTATAATTTTATGTGTGTGTTTGTGGGGGTGGACAAATCTGACCTTGCATGCACGCACACGCACACACGCACACACACACACACAATCAAGTGATTTTTAAAAGTTAGGACACACCTACAGTAATTCTATGGTCTTTCCTGAATCAGTTGAATCAGTTGGGATTGAGATGTGTCAGCTACACGTGATCTGTAAAGCCTTCATAACGGTCTAATCTGAGGTGCTATTTGTTAACTGGTGATTTCTGAGGCTGGTAATTCTAAATGAACATCTTCTCTGCAGCAGTCTGCAGAGAAGTTTTGGTCTTGCTTTACTGGGAAGCTCTTCATGAGAGCCAATTTCATCATGGTGCTTGATGGGTTTTGCAAATGCACTTGACAATACTGCTCTTGCAAGAACTATTCCAGAACAGCTGACCTTTCTCTCTTAAAATAACAACTGGCTGTTGTTGTTGTTTTTGTTAGTTAATTACCTCGTGCCATATGTGTTTTTTCTAGGTTTGAAAAAAATCCAGTATTGTTCCACAATGTAGGAAACAAATCCAAACTTTTGACTGGTACTGGTCACACACATACACACGTGCACACGCACATACAAACACACATATATGCCAATTATACATCATGGGTTTCTGTGCCCACCAGCCTCAATAGAGTCCTAGGGCTCACATAAAGTCTACATGCAAATTTCATTAGTGAAAAAGTGACTAAAAAGCACCCCCTGCCCCTTCTTCTGCTCCTGGCTTTGGGGATATACATTGGGAATCTTTTAACAGCTCTATTTACTTTGGCTCTATCAAAAGAGAAATTTCAGGTTTTTGATCATCTGGTTTGAATATTTTCTAATAAAATAAATATCTTTGCAGAAAGAAAAACCTCCAAGTCTTGGCTTAGAGAATCACTGAGTGCTACATTTGGTGTGTGATATAAACATGCATTTGTATTGAAGGGGCCTGTGTAGTGTAGGACTGCCTGACTCATGAACAGTTATGAAGACTAACCAAACCTCTAATGCTCTAATGGAAACTGGGTCATGTAACACCAATGAATTTTACCATGCCTTTGAACCATAGTTCACTTCTAAATAGTCATAATTATTCACACACACACACACACACACACACACACACACACACACACACACACACACACAAATACACACACACATACACACACACACACATAAATACACACACACATAAATACACACACACACACACACACACATACACACACACATACACATACACACACACACACACACACACACACACACACACACACACACACACACACACACACAGAGAGAGAGAGAGAGAGAGAGAGAAAGTGAGAGATACACTGACTCACATGACCATGAGCCATACTGTAACTCTTGCAGCCAAAATAGAGAGAAAATTGAAATGTTGAATGTTGAAATGCATTTGGCGTCCTTTGTCTTAACAAGAATGAATCTCTATTATTTTTGTTTTAATAACAAAATATAATAACACTATGATATCAGTTTAGGTTCTAAATTTATAATGCAACAGTGCTATCTGTATGAAGATTCAACCCAGTTCTGTATCTGCTGGCATGCCACAAAGACACACACACAAATTTAGAACATCAGTTAGCTTCATGTGCATGTCTTTGGACAGTAGGAGAAATCCAGAGTACCTAGAGGAAACCAACCAATCACATGGTGAACATGCAAACTCCACACCTAAACCCGAGGCGGGAATCAAACCCTCGACCCTAGAGGTACAAGGTCACAGTGCTAACCCCTACACCACCATGCTGCCTTAGTACTTAGTAGTTAGTAGTTTGGGAGAGATACATGTTTATACAGTACAACTGAAGCTTTTGACATTCATGGCTCAGTACCACTGTTATATAATTCAGATGGAATTATGTGTTCAACAAAGTTCAGATTCCAATAAGGTTTAATTTCAACCTAAGCGGTTTTTGTCTGCTGAAAAACTAATTAACAATTGATTATTCTAACCGCCTGAATCTCTTTCAGTTACTGCAGCTACAAGCACGACACCCACTCAAAAATACAAATACTGTACATCTTACAGGATACACCTAAGAGCAACCTTTAAACTCTAGCCTCTAGACTGTCAGTTACTGTAAAATCCTTCTTTGCATAATTAGTACAATTTATGACTGGTGGAGACGGCAGTACTTTGGAGCACCATTTTTTAGACATATTTATTTGACTATATTTATGACTTTATGGCCACAGCTGCCCTGAAGTGGTATCGTAATTGGGAAATGTTTCTGTTTTTCATACTCTTCTCCCCAAACAAATAATCAACTGAAACCAACTATTTTATAAATGTCCCACAAGAAAATCACAGAACCTAAGAGCAGGCTTTAACATTTTTAATTATTTTATTATATCAGCTGTTTCTATTTTGCTTGTATTGTTCTTGATTTTATCTAACCGATTCGCTAAGTAATTACTGAATCTCATTTAATAATAGCATATTATACAGAATAAGGTGAACACTGCTAAAATGGGATATGTTTTATCACACTTTTTCGGTCACATCTCAGACACCTCTATAAAAAGCTGAACATTTCTTATATGCTGTTCAATTGCAAACCATAAATAAAGTAAGAAAAAATGTACAAAGGAAAAGACAGCAAGAATCAAGCTTAGGTGTCAGTGTTTTATCAGTGTTCACCTTATTACAGTTCCCTATAACAGTTGCTCCCAGGAAATCCTGGACAAAGGACAAAATAGTATAACCATAGCTACTGTAAAAGAAGCAGGCATGCAGGTAATCACTGGAAATGCACATACATGCAAGGTCACACACATTTACACATTACGTTGACAAAAACCAATAAAAACTAATAGTGGGGGAGAACAATTGTGAAATAAAACAGGTGTAGCCACAACATATAGATCATACATACGTACATGGAGGCTGGAGCGAGAAGGCGAAATGTTAATAATAGCAGAACTGGTGCCATCAGCAAGCTACAAACCAGAGGCATGGTAATTAGGAGGTTAATACATTGCACATTGTAAAAATTGTCAGGAAAACCACAGTTCCATCATAGCATCATAGATAAACAGAAATAAAACAGTTTAAAGAAACCACAAAAATTTTTTTTTACATATATATACAGTAAATCTATCTGTAGTTTTATCTGTGTATACAGTATTTAACGGTTCAAGCTCATAGTATTCGATTGTAATATAATTAAATGAGAGCTATGATAAGCTGAAGATGATTTAGTACTGTTAGTCATATGATGATCTGTTCTAAAGCAGAGAGGAGGATGCTCAAAAAATAAGAGCGATTACTGTACAATGAAAGGAAGATGCAGAGATAAAAAAAAGCCTTTCAAAACCATTTACATATTTCTTGAGTTGCTCATTCATTCATCTTAAATAACTGGTTTATTCTAGTCAGAGCCACGGTGATCCCCAAACCCATGTCAGGAGCACTGGAATTGTGTAAGGTGGGAGAATTCACCACCAATGGCATTCCATTGTAGAACATTACGTGCATGTGCACACACACACACACACACACACACACATTCACACCTACGGGTAATTTAGTGTCGTCAATCCATCTCCGGCCATGTTTAATAGGAGCTAGGAGAAACCGGAAACCCACAGACACAGAGAGGGCATGCAAAAACTAAACCAGAAAACCCAGCTAAAGTCTTTTTTTTGTAATTCACTGTTTTCTACATGAAGTCATTGTAATTTTATGGAGAACACAGTGAATTACAAAATAGACTACACATAGCTTTTGGGTCACACATTACCATTTCTGGGCATGTGGCGTAGTGGTTAGCGCTGCCGTTTCACACCTCCTGGTCGGAGAATCCCAATCTCACCTCTAGTCTCTGTGTGTGTGGAGTTTGCATGTTCTCCACATACCTGGTGGGTTTCCTCTGAGAACTCCAGACAAAGACATGCAGAGTTTGCTGACTGACATTTCCAAACTGTCCATAATGTAAGATTGTGTGTGTGTGTGTGTGTGTGTGTGTGTGTGTGTGTGTGTGTGTGTGTGTGTGTGTGTGTGTGTGTCTGTGTGTGTGCTTTTGCCATGAAATGATTTGGCCAATATTTCCATATTTCCAACATGCAAACATTACAACATTACTATTTCACCTTAAATTAAAATATGGTTATTTCTGAAAGGGAAAACAATCTCCCTTGGATTAATTACACTATTTCAGACAACACTGGATTTTCAGCACATTAAAAGTCATTAAAAGTCATTAAAAGTCATTAAGAATGCTGGACCTTTGAATTGCAATTCACTGATGAAGAAAGAAGCAATATTCTTTCATGATGCAGCTTAAGAATGTGGCTTCCTCATTAATATTGTGTCCAGAAACAAAACATCTACATAATAAAAAAAAAAGTATGATGATAATGCTTTATAGTAATCTTTACAATTAATTAAGCTATTGTTGTATTTACTATATGCAAAAGGGTTAACTCATCATAAAGAAACAAAAAATCATCTTCTGAAATAAATAATAGGTGAATAATGAAACCCTGTAAATAGAATGATGGAAACTTCCAGTGGAAACGCCAACATTAGAGATGCACTGTATGGCATAGCATATACACAATTTTTAAAAGGACACAATTCCATTTCAAGTCAATTATTTTGCATTAAATTAACTTATGGCTTATAGAATTTACAAATATTATACAGGCGTGTAATGCATGTAGACGTATTTGAATTTAACGTCAAAGGTTGGAGCCGGGATGAATGTTTATTTTAGGTTTTAGCTGGGTCATGTTTATGAGACAGCTATGAATCATGCTAGAAGATTTATACATGCCAGGTTGCCAATAAACACCAACCAAACACAACAATTGCCAAATCAATTAGACTGCATGGTATGCCCTGGAAGCCAATCAGGTTGACAGAAATTTTTGCTTATACCCTCATCCAAAACCATAATCATTACCACTTCAAACTCAAAATCAGTGTGATGTAGGGAAAATCATTAGAGAAGAAAAGCACTACAACTGTGGAGTTTTGCCCTAAGATGTGTCATTCCATGTGCCAATACAGAATGTTCAACACAGAATCGTTGTCAATTTGATCTACCCTTATATCACAAAAGGTAAACATGAGGTTTGTATGGTGACATCAAGAAGAGCTTAAAGGGACTGATATTACACATACATCAGAACCCACATTTAAACAACCAAAGAGTATACAAGCAAAGCCTTCTTAGGTCACGCAGAGACAATTCAGCTGTTGACACTGAGTAAAGAATCAACAACAAGCTAATCAGACAGCCAAAGACAGCCAAGAACATTCTTTGCCAAGACTGCAGACTTGTTCTGGTGTGGTGCTTCAGAGAAGAACATGGGCACAGAGGTCTGTCAGCAAGTGTTTCCTTTTCCCTAGAAT
Organism: Clarias macrocephalus; assembly: GCA_011419295.1. Taxonomy (NCBI): domain Eukaryota; kingdom Metazoa; phylum Chordata; class Actinopteri; order Siluriformes; family Clariidae; genus Clarias; species Clarias macrocephalus. Next base: position 38,016 of record JAAGKR010001592.1, read on the forward strand.
CGACCCTAAGCAGGAGGCTTTAGGAGGAGGACAGAGGAGGATGGAGGAGGGACGGGGAGGCACTTTTCTTGTGGCGCCTGTGGTGAGCAGGCAGAAGTGGGGGAACACAGTTGCCCACGACAACGACTCACCACATCAGAGGCAGGCCTGAACCCAAGCAGCGCCTTGTGCAGCCTAGTGCCAGGACATTATGTATACAATAACAGAGGCAGCTTTACAAGGCACTCAAAGGAACAGCTAATTAGGAACAGGGCCATTCGTTTGCTGTTGTCCTCTAATGTGGAGTCAGTTGCATTACAGCACATTATAAAAGTATACTTGGAAAGTATCAATGGACAGGCTCAGTCACAACTTCACTTACAATAGCAAATGCGTCCTCCCTTGCTAAGAACCTCCTTAAAAAAATTCACCAAGGTATGGAAGAACTCTTGACACTATAATGTCCTGTAGGTCTCTAGCAACTTCAAAAACCTTTTCCAAGACCCTCTACCAGGGTACCCACTTTTAGCACCCTCTTCCTGCAGTTTGTTCTTTACCCAAAGTGTAAGAACCAAAGAGTCATAAAGCCACTAAGGATGTGTTAGCTTTCCCCAAAAAGATGTTTGGCATTCATCAAAACCTGCACTGAGTGACAAACATGCTCCTTTTTACCAAAATGCATTTTTCAAGGAATATAAGATCCTAGTTTAGGGGGCAAAAGTGGAGTCTTTGGGGAAACTATGGGGTTTCAAGTTTCACTTAATGCACTGGGGAGTGTAGCCCAGCTTACTGCCCCCACAGCCTAAAACACAAGGAATTCACAGATGTGGAAATAATTCTGAGCACTAAGAGTTTTTGGCCCACTGTGATGGTGTATGCCTGGTATAACTTTGTACATCTAAATTGGTTATATACACGGAGTTGGATATGACCCATTAATCATCAAGCTCTACAAAATAGTCTACTTTTTTATGGGATTTGACAGACCAGTCCTGCTGTGAGATGTCAATCCAAAACTAAAAAATAATCTAGCAAACAAGTCATTCATAGAAATATGTGACATGGTATATGCTATTAAATGATATGATATGTGGATACAGACACCAAATATATATATATATATATATATATATATATATATATATATATATATATATATATATACCTGGATTGTCCTACAGGCAGAAACATTACAGTATAGCTTTAATTTCAAGTCAAAGTCTTAAACCTTTCACAACAGAGGAGGCTTCAAACTGCTGCAGAGTGGCACAAAGTCAAATTTTACTTTTTCCCTTCCATTGGTTTTATGTGGGTCTTACATTCAGGCCTAGAATCCCACTAGAATGCCAGCAGCCATGTGAAACTAAAATCCTATGATTCAGCTCAGTTTGCTTAGAGTCATTTATTTGACTGACCTGTTAAAATGGAAAGTTCCAGCTCCTGTGCAAAAACCTGAGCTCAATGCACATTGTCAGAGACATTGGACTAACATGTGGCCACAAACAAGCATCTAGCCACATGTAAGCTAGCAAGCTTGCCCTTTTACGCATAATACACAAAATGCACACAATGCAAATAATAATAATAATAATAATAATAATAATAATATTGTAAAAGACCATGAGCTGATCACTGAAACATATCATGTAATGTGTTAAGACATACAGGTGCTCAACTGTGCAGTTATCCAATCAGCCAGTTATTCAATCATATGGCAGAGGCACACTGGATAAAATCATGTAGATACAGGTCCAAAGATTCACTGTTCACATCAAACATCAGAATGGGGACACAACATGAAAAGGAATTTCTGTGACTTTAACTGTGTCATGGTTGTTTGTACCAGATGGGCTGGTTGGAGTATTTCAGAAAAAAAAGCAAATTTCAGATGATTGCCTAGGATTTGCACAAACAACAATCTTTGTGTAAACACAGAATGATGTGAAAAACAAAAAACACTTGCTGCTGAGCAAGATCAGAGAAGAATGATCAGACATTGAAAATGATGGATTACAACAGTAGATGACCACTTTAGGTTCCTTTCCTGTCAGCCAAGAACAGGAATATGAGGAATTAACATTCATAGATTGACATAAACTAGTTGGGCGAGGACCGGGTAAAGACCAGGTAATTTTTTTCCTAACTTTTCAAATGTCCAGTTTCAGGTGAGTCAGTGCCCACAGTTTTGGCTGACAGAAGTAAAACCAAATGTTCTCTTCTGCTGTTGTAGGCCATCTCTGTCAATGTTTGATGTCCTGTGCATGCTGAGATGCTTTTCTAATCACCACAGTTGTGATTATCCATGACGAATCTGGGTAATCTGACTTCTCACCTCAAAGAGACATTTTCACTCAGAACTGAATCTCAATTCCCCCCCCCCCCCCACCACACCTCATTCTATATAAACTCTAGAGACTGTTGTGTGTCAAAGTTCCAAGAGATCAGCAATTTCAGAAATACTAGCAATCATGCCAGTCACAAAAACCACACTTTTGGTGAAACATTACCTGAAGCCCTTGACCTAAATCTGCATGATTGTATGCACTGTGCTGTCATGACAATTGATTAGATAATTACTTAAACAAACAGGTGTATAGCTGATCCTTTTAAAGTTAAGGGTGAGTGCAGAATGGTAAATCTGCAAAAAAAAAAAAAAAAATGCATTCTGGAGAACATCCACCCTAGCATCTGTCTCTTTACTGCTCCCAGAGCTTTTCTGATTGACAGAGATGAGAATCATGAGGGGATTTTCACATGGATAGCTGTGGTTGTGGTTCTCATTTTATTTATTCTGACCCGAACAAGCCATTTGATGGCAGTCCTTTGACAAGGCAAGCCAGAAAACAAATGGGAGAAAAATGTTCCTCATACAAATGCAGAGATGTAAATAACCCATTGTGTTGTCACTGCGAGAGAGCTGAATTCACAGGGGGATATACATGAGGTATTTACTTTGTATTTGGCTAAATACTTACATACCTCAAGTATGGTCCTCTTCCATTAAAAGGACTATATTTCAATAAGCAATTGCTGTGTCAAATGATTGTGATCTTATACCAGAATGTAAAGGTCAACAATGTAAATAAACTGCAGTCTATAACTGCAAAAATTTCCAGGGGAAACATCCATTTAATCCAAAATTCATTTTGATTTCATTTATTTACTTCAGTGACTAAACAAACAAAAAGTTGAAAGGTCAAAGCTAAGAAATGGAAACAATTTTCCAATTTTAATAACTTCTCTTGATCATTTTTTATGAGGTGATTATGTTTCAGTGTAGGGGTAGTTTTCATCCTGTAGTCATGGTAGGCACTTGATAAACGCTATAGTAGGTAGGCTTTATTAAAAGCTAGTATCTTCTAATGAACACTTTAGATAGCTGTATTAAAACCTGTGGACCTGGGTTATAAAAGCATTAATTATCTACCATTTCATCATGTGCTTCCAGAAATTCCCTAACAACTTATTGACAACTTGCTATTTCATTTCTTGACTATAGAAAAACAATCCTCCTCATCAACCATTGATAAAGGCACTGCCAAAGGCATTCTGCACCAAGCACACCTGAGCCCTGCTATCCGATTTATATTTATGTAATCTCCCTTTCTCTCCCTGAGCAGTGATCTGGGGATGTTTATATCTGACTGTCGGCAAAGAAAAGTCTTATGTTTCCCTCTGACTACAATGCCAAGGCACGAAACAAAATTAAGAATAAGCTCACACATGCTCCTACCCTTGGTCTCCTTTATGCTCTTAGTGGCCTGCTATTGAGATTGTCAGGCTGGTGCCAAAACCCAGGAGCTGCTCACAGACTGAGACCAAGTGTTTCCTTACCCAAGTGGCCCAGTTGTGCAGAAGTGGTGCTGGTGCATTAACAGCAGGCTTTCCTTGGCCTGCAGCCTCAGCATCAAGAGATTTTCCCCCAAATTCCCCAAACGGTGCTTCAAATTTCTCAGCTTCTGCAAGCACTCACTGAGACCTGACCCACAGCAGCCAGAGAAGGTAAACAAATGGCTGGTGTTGGAGCAGTTTGTCATTTGTGTTCCAGATGATACCTTTGAGTGGAGAAAGTGCCACAAACCCAATACTTTAGTTAAAACCATCCAGCTGGCTGATGACCAGATGTATAGTTTTTCCTCACCCAGACAACTTGCATGCTATCCTGCGCACCTGAAAAGTCCTAGTGACAAAGTACTAAATGGACAAAAGCCAGATTCCAGACAAGACAGTACTCAGCAGTTTTCTGGTAGTCCCTTTTGCTCTGGCAATAGAAATAGAGAGAGATCATTGACAGAGCAAGAGATGAGTTGGACCAGTGTTATTCAAAAATACAAATCCCACTCAAATCCCTCTTGAAGTCCATCTCTCACCATCCCAAAAAGTAGACATTGCCAATTTTCTTTCCAAGCCTTATTGCTTGATTAAAGAAAAGGGGTTTAGGAAAAAACTAGGGTAACTGCTATAGTTAGGAATAATGCAGAAGTTGCATGGTGCCTGGATCAAGTCCAATGCACATGTGCCATGATGTATGGGGTGGTCAGTTTCTGCATGGACTTCTGGGAAATGAATATATTTTAAAATTGTGATGTTGGGCCAGCGACTTGTTTTGACAAGATCCTGGATCAGCTAAATACAGCTTCTTTGTATTTGACCATGTATGAGATCTTGATTTAGTGTCTTGTGTAGACGTTAAATTGTATACACAACTTATTATTGCATATAAACTATTAGAAAAAAAAATTATAATGGTACATTCAGACTTTTTAACCATAAAGTTTCACAATTTCATCTGCCTTACTTTTTAAATTTCTTTTGCATTTATGTTACATTGTATTACCCCTAAATAAATAAAAAACAATCTGCTACATATGTTGCTGTAAAAAATTCAGCAGGTCATTTTAATAATGTGAATGTGCCACCTAGAAAACCAGCAAAGTACCTGAATACACTCATTTAAATGCTATTTGTCTGTCATGCCCGGGCAAAGAACTCGCCAGTCATCAAAACACATTTCTTTTTTAAGCAGGGTGCGGTCAATGTTAGCAATGAGCCATAGGTTCCGTTGTTAAGAAATTACCCCTAGACTCTGTGTTTAAGGGTGTGTTCTGTATAACATCTCATAAGATCATAGCTCGCTTAGTATAAGTGTCCAAAGGGAACCTAGAGAAACCCAAACTACATGACCCTAGAACCACCAAATAGCAGCCAAAAGAATTACACTCATGAAAAAAGACTTATGTAATCAAACAAATGATATATATGTCTGTCACACTTAAGTAAGCCTTTGGATTAATGCTTCTTCTAGAAAACCTTTAACTGACTTGACAATGATGACTTTTTTTTATATAAAGCCAAGGATCACAAGTAATGACCCATCGTTTGTTTGATCTGTTTGGAAATTCTAGACGTACTGTAATAGTGTTTCTGTAAGACCTGTTATTGAAGATGTTACTAGTTAGAAAAGAAACTACCTGTCCAAGAAGTAGAGGTTCCTTGTCATCAATGTCAATCAGTACATCATCTCTTGGTGTGTGAGGAATGGTTTCTGTGCAGGAAAAATGAGTAAGGCCATTTTTTATTACATTTGTTTTTTTGTACCCAATAGAATTCTAATTTTCTCTCTGTTCTCACCCAGCTCCTCTTCTGTGGGCTCTTCCTCGTGGTTGTCAGGCAGGCAGCGGTATTCCTCCAGAGAACGGATGGTGCATTGGCCCACCACTGGCTTCCTGCCAAACTGCCGGTTGTCAATCACCTTAATAACCAGTGGAGGCATGTAGAGTTCCTCCCTGGGCAGCCGCTGTGTATGGAAAAGGTCAGAGAATGTCACATGACAAGATAAATGTCTAGAAGTAGGATCTTGATAATCAGAAATGGATGATGCTGAAAGCCTTCATAGACAGATTGACATGCGAAATAAAGGGTGGGAAAAGGGTCACAAAGCTTTTGACACAGGATGTCAGAAGGAGTCCTGACTGCGGCTCAGTGGATATCTTTTGAGAACAGAATTGTTGTTTTCTCCCTTTCACATATGATTAGAGAGGGGCTCATCTCACTGCCACAACACTCAGTGCAACTAACCAAAGGAATGATGACATGGTGAGTGTCTGTCTCATGCTTGGCATAGAGATGTCTATAACTGACAGTGAACTGTCAACATTTCCAGCCAGTATTTGTTCCACACAAAGCCTTTCACCGTAAGATGAGACTTAATGCATGCTCCAGACCATTTAGTTAGGTAATTACAGGTTGGACTGGCTTGATACAGCAGATTGTTGCTGTGGCAGTGACTGCAGCAATGAGATCCAAAAAGCACAATGCCAGTAGACTGAAACCTATGTCGAGGCTTATGATATTGCTGATCTATACTGCCAAAACTGCAAGGTTAAGGAAAAGTCAAAATGCCAAAATAATTACAAGAGATTAAGGTGCTTGTGTTGTTTTTGTTTAGTTATCATGTCCATGATATAGTTTGGTTGACAATTAATACCAAATTATCAAATCATGTGAGGGACAATTTTTTATTGGTCAATATATAAAAATTAATATGGTCTCTCAACACCACTAAAAAGTAAAAAATTCTTTTATATAGACATAAAAGACTGATTTCTTTAAACTGAGATGTGACGAATAAGATTAAGCCTGAAATTTACCACATCGATAAAGAGTGTGTTGATGTCAAAGTTGGGATTCTTCTTCTGGTTGCGGATGACACAGGACTGCACCATGCAACCTCCAACCTCGACCTGCAAACTGGGAGAAGTCACACTGGCCAGCTGGAAGCTCTTCAGGTTGCGTACTCCCCATGCAAGAATCTAAATTGTCATACAATGAAAGTCATATTCTTCATGATGGATGCTGGGTAAGCTGCAGTTCAATTCCATATTGGTAACTTAGCTTCTCAGTTCTCTCTCTACACCTGCATTGGACTAACCTCAATAGCAGTCCGCTCGAGAGCAGGTTTGATGCCATGTGGCACAATGAAGACATTTGGCTCTCTCTGGGGAGGCGGGTATGGCAAATCGGAGTCTTCTGGCTACCAATAAGAACACAAGAACAGACTTAACATGGGATGAACCCATGTACAATATCTAGCACAGCAGCAAGGCACTATGCTAAACTGATGCAAAAACTGTAAATTATGCTCTGTATACCTTTATATTGCACTTTGTTTATATACAGTACAGACCAAAAGTTTGGACACACCTTCTCATTCAAAGAGGTTGAATTTGTATTATGGCAAGAAAAAAGCAGCTAAGTGAAGAAAAAAAACGAGTGGCCATCATTACTTTAAGAAATGAAGGTCAGTCAGTCCGAAAAATTGGGAAAACTTTGAACGTGTCCCCAAGTGCAGTCACAAAGACCATCAAGCGCTACAAAGAAGCTGGCTCACATGCGGACCGCCCCAGGAAAGGAAGACCAAGAGTCACCTCTGCTGCAGAGGATACAGTAAGTTCATCCGAGTCACCAGCCTCAGAAATCGCAGGTTAACAGCAGCTCAGATCAGAGAGCAGGTCAATGCCACACAGAGTTCTAGCAGCAGACACATCTCTAGAACAACTGTTAAGAGAAGACTGTGTGAATCAGGCCTTCATGGTAGAATATCTGCTAGGAAACCACTGCTAAGGACAGGCAACAAGCAGAAGAGACTTGTTTGGGCTAAAGAACACAATAAAGAACACAATAAAGAAAACTCTTTGAATGAGAAGGTGTGTCCAAACTTTTGGTCTGTACTGTATGACCATATCTGGAGCATGTAGTATGGGGTTTAAACTATACTATACATTCACCCTTGTAGATGTGTGTCAAAAGACATGATGACATCCAGATTGCAGGGGAACTCACTTATGTTAAATATTACAGTAGCTGTGGTTAGCTGACATGGAAAAAAAATTAAACCATGATTGTTAGCAGAATTGCACTGATGCCTTTGGCAGAAGTGTTAAATCCAATGCCACTGTTAAATACAATAGCACATTGTTTTAAAACCCTGTTATATTCTTTACATCTTTAATAGTACACCATGTAAAGTTTGAGGGTCATTATTTCGAGGTACAAAAGACTGCACTTAAATTTTCCCAACCCAATAATAAGAAAATTACTTCCCAACACTGATACCAAATTCATTCCAGAACCAGAAAAAAGGCTTCAGTTAAAAGTATGCTATAAACAAGTGTTGTATTAAATGATGCACCATCGCAAATATAGTGGGAAATCACATTATTTTCTTGGAACTAATCTAAATTGCCTACAACACAATGACTTGTTTCGATGTTAAGCCAAGAGTAATGAAGACAAAGTAAATCTTGTAGTAAAATGAAAAGACAAAAAAGTGGAAGCTTCATATATTATTATGAGAAAATGATCCAGCATATTTCAATGGCACTGTTTACTTGCTGTCTTGTGTGTTTCTTTCATGCATTATTAACATCCCCAATAGCTCTCTTAGTCCCTAACCTAGTGAACCAATATAAAAAAGACACTTATTAATGGAGACTTAAAAGCATTTCTTTAAGTTGAGATGAGCTGAAACCACTCTGCATTTTCTCTTTTACACATAGTCTTAACTAGTTCTGCTGTTTTTTTTCATTACAGAACAGTAAATCTCTGCAAAATATTTTATGGGAAAGTAAACAAACCTGATCCACAGCATGGTCTAGACGTGTGAAAATGTTAATTGTGAGTACAAACATAATTGTAAGCTAAGCATACACCATCAAGGGTACCTCATGAGTTATTTGAATGCATAAGGTAAATTACAGGCTATTATTTACTTATATGAACCTATAGGCACTCTAAAGATTTTTCAAGGAGGATTAAAAAAAAAAAAAGAACTAATGCACTTGAAACTAAGCATCATTCCATCATTGCAGTAAGTGCTTCATCATTGTGGTTTGAGGAAATGAGCTTTAGGATGATATATAATTGGGATTGTGGTGGTGGTAAAATTTCAGCTCACCAACAAGGCTGTGTGTGTGTGTGTTTGTGTGTGTGTGTGTGTGTGTGTGTGTGTGTGTGTGTGTGTGTGTGTGTGTGTGTGTGTGTGTGTGTGTGTAAATTCTTTACCCATTGCTGCAAACTCTCGGTGAAGGCGGCAGAAAATACAAGCTTAAAGACAAAGTAAAACAAGAGAAAGAACAGAAAATGAAAAATAAATGAAAGGAAGCCATTCAGACATCCAATGAAAAAAAAAAACAATATTAAACGTGAAGTACAAATCCAGCTATGGTCAGTTTTTATAACTAGAATAGGCATTGCTTACCTCATCCATAATATGAGAATGGTGGAGAAGGTCACCCTGGGAATTAAAAAATAATATTAATAATATTTTATATAATATCTAATTTTAAAACCAAAACAGTGGTGAGACAGCCAGTTTCCAGTGTGTCCATGAGCATGTTTTTATACATTTCTTGCTGTTTCATTAAAAACAAAAAAATTAATTAATAAAAAATTTGGCAAAACGCTTTTTATATCTGCCAGTCTCTGGGCCCCTCTTGTGGTATAAAAAGAATAGAAACTACAGTTTACATAAATAAACTAAGCAACTCCACTAATGTCAGAAAATAATGAAGAAGCATCCCTTCTATGTGGGCTGGAAATAACAGAAGAGGATAAACTGACCCAGACCTTGCGTAGCAAATACATGCTAATTAAGCAGAGTTAGTCAGTTTGGACACAGCTAAATATTAGCAACTAGATGGCTAAAAATAGAAAGAAACTAATTAGGCTAAGAGTTATTTGAATTCATAAAATATACTTGTTCAGACAATTAATTCCTTACATAGTTCTTGTTTGGCTATATTTCTTTATATTGGTAAACTATTCTTTTCCTTATCCAAGATAATTACTTTAATTATTGTGTATAACATATGACTGTGAGTGGGGAATGCCTAAGCAAATTGCCATATATGGTCGGAACAAATGTTCAGAAACAGGCACGTATTTACATCTTGTTGGACGTAATGTACCCATATGGAATATTTGACAATTTTACAGACAATTTTGCTTACTTGTGCGAAAATGGCTTGTCATTACAAAAAAAGCCGCTTTAAATTTTTTTTTTTTCTTGAAAACTGAAACTGAAATAATTTAGAAGCAGGCACAACGTTAATTGGCTGCATTACTAATTATGTCAACAGACATTTCTCACAAGTATTGCACGACAAATGCATGTACAATTTGCGACAATGTCAATAGTTAAAAGCGGTATACAAATAAAATTGAATTGAATTATATGTATGTATGTACAGTATGTGTGTGTGTGTGTGTGTGTGTGTGTGTGTGTGTGTGTGTGTGTGTGTGTGTGTGTGTGTGTGTACATGCTTTCTTGGGTGGCCTGGCCTTTAAGTATGCATAGTAATTCAATTTCCCTCTGATTATGCCGTTGTAACTGGTGCCAGGTGGGCATGTTGGGTGGAGCCTGTGGCACACTTAACCACACAATGGTATCTATAGTCATTTTCATAGTCATTCTTCAATACACAGACATGGTACTTTGGCTGATCCAAGAGCAGCGAAAAGAAACCCCCACACATCTATGACAGTCTGATAAACACGTTCAGGAGTGATACGAGGCTAGATAAATGGGTCCAGGTACAGTGGCATTCATACCACTTAGGAGCAGCTCTATCCAATTACTCTGTCATGCTTGCCTTGGAAAACAGTAAGGGCCTGTGTTGGAGAATAGAGAAGAAAAAATGTGTGTGTGCGGTGTATGGGCGTGTGTTTGTGCGCGTGTGTGGTGTATGGGCAAAAAATCTGAAACACCACTAACCTCTTGACCAGGGATGTGATGAATTGCAGGCTGTGATAGACAGACATATAGATAGATAAATATACAGATAGATAGATAAATAGATAGATAGTATTAGTGGCAGACCACAAATTTAAGGTCTCAAATGAAAGCGGTGACATCATGGGATATTATTAAATTAGGCTGTGGCCACTGGGAATTTAGCCTGTTCACATGTGAACAAGAGCTCATCAAAAAGCACACAATGTTCTCCTGGGACGCAGGCGCCCTCCTTATGTCTATACACACAGATATACACACAATTCCCTAACGTGGACACAATGCACTCTATTCAGAGAAAAAACCACAATGTGGAAAAAAAACAAGACCTCCCGTAAATTAATTAAATGGTTTTGTCTGGACAATATTAAAACACAAAACAGTACACATCTGGACACGTGCTAGTACTGAAGATATAGTGCAAGTGTCTTGACTCACTTCCATTTTTTTACGCAAGTATAATTGAACGTTTGACTTATGATCACATGTACAACACCAGAGTGTGACCCATGCAGCCTGCAGCAGCTCTGACTTAATTTTATTTATCTGTGTAAACAAATGTTTATATTGATTCAAAATCTTTTTACATGAGAGAGACAGAAGTCAGAAGAGAGACAGAAGTCTCTCTCAGACAGAAGTCTCTCTGCTCTTCCTCTATTTCTCAACTTCACAAATGAACAGTCAAAATCCATTTTCCTGATCAGCTGTTCATATAGCATTTTTTTTTTTTTTGCTTTTGGTGCTTCTGCTTCTGAAGCAGCCACATTTGTCAACCAAATGTTGGCCAGATCTGATGCTTCTTAATGTGGAAGTGGAACATCAAGTACACTGGCAATGGTTTCTGACAGTTGAGCTCTTATTTCAAGGTTGAGAGCATATTTCAAGAAGTGCCATTATAACTTCATGATTTAAACTGTACTAACTAGTGCATACCACCAGTTTTAAAAGCACTCCTGAGAGAATACAAATATACTACACAAAACAGTTAACATACTCAGTCTGTATTGTTAATAAACAGATTAATATATACAAATCCAGCTGCAAAAAAATACAGGCCAAACTGATAAAGTAGAAAAATTAATTAGTTATTTATACCCAGATTAGTACAGTACATTATACTGTACATTATTTGGGGTCAGGGGTAGCTCAGTGGTTAAGGAACTGGACTACGATTCGGAAGGTTCCAAGTTCAAATTCCACGACCACCAAGTTGTCCCTGTTGGGCCCTTGAGCAAGGCCCTTAACCATCAAGTGCTCAGATGTATAATGAGATTAGAATGTAAGTCGCTCTGGATAAGGGCGTCTGCCAAATTCCTAAATGTAAATGCAAGTTTGGACTGAAGAGCTAATATGGTGATCATGTCTTAAATACATCTGCCAGATTTGGACACACTCATGGAAGATTATGGGATTCGTTCTAGATACAGATATTTTACCTTATCTCTGCGGATCAGCTCAAATGAAGCAAGTAGTTCACCGGCTGCTTTGCTTCCTTTAAGGATGGGATACCATGCCAGACGAGGAGAGGACACCAAAGAGGGCTTGCATATGCTGCGGCCCATGAACTCATCTGCACCCTATGGGAGAAGTCACAGGACAAATGCTGTTACATGAATGATAACAACAACAACAGAAACATTGTTTCATTTGTCATTTTAACTGGTTCAGAAATATATTACGCTAAATAGAGTTAGTACTTGTCGTTGATGGTTACAGAGTTTTTAGAAATAGTTAAAGGTTAAAGCTAAAAAAAATTAGCTGATCAGCTTTATTGTAATCAATGATGATATTATTTCAGGTTGAAGCCCAAGTACATGTCTGCCTGTCTTTCTGTACGGATGAACTCTCTGCCTAACTTATTAATACAAAGAAATAACATTTTGTAATTTTCTTACTCCATGTTTACGCTAAGTAGAACTTTGTTTGTCATCAGCCAGATGCACTGCCTGTTTAAAGTAGATTATCACTGTCCATAACATCTCTTTTACTCAGTATTTTTATTTGACCAGCTAACCATCTTAGTTTGGGTATTTTACATGCCTTCACCTCGGACTGCTGTGGATATGTTTGCTCTAACGACCCGTGTTTTATCTCACAGTGGCGCTTCACAAGTACTGCTTCAATTAGCACCACAGTTTCAAAACATATGAGACAAAGTGGTTTTAAACTTCCCGCAAAAAGAATAAACAAACAATGATCTGTCCATATGTATTTGAAGATAAAGTTTTAAATTTAAATACCTTGTTTTGGAGCACGCCATGCTTTGTTACGCATTTGTTTCTGTTTTGTGTGGATTTGGGCACTTTGTAGGGGCATTACGGTTGTTTCTGTGTGTTCTCCATAATATGTGTATTGACAGTAAATTATCGCATTGATTGGCTCCGTTGAGTGATGCCTACAGCCACGCCCACCTCAATGCGCTGTACTCATCGTGATGAGTCCCTCCTACTTGACGTTTTGATTTTATTTATTGCGCAGATTTATCTGCAGGCAAATACCAAAGGACTGGCAATGATTCAATAAATTCTGTCCAGCCATTTTTGTGTTGTACTGAAACAAAATGGGCTGAACAGACATACAGACATCCATTTCATATGTTTTCGATTTACCACTCTTACATTTCTTTAGCTCACAGTGAGTTTTCTCTAGTACTTGCAAGTCTGCCTCCTACATTTCCTGACATCTACCCAGAAGTGTGAAATTACCACCTATCCCATGCTTTGATTTTTTAAGCAAGTGTTTGCACCAATATAAACACATTTACAGATATGTAAACATATGCACATGTATATGTTCACACACAAACTCACATAAGTGTCTTGATCGTAAAGTTCCACCACAATGTTGGGCGGGCTTTTCTCTGTCACTTTGGGATCTCCGAATATCTCCACTTCATAAAAGATAAGAGTCTGATCCCAGGTGGGGTTAAGCGTGTTCCTTATGGTCACTGTCTTCTGACTCTGGTGCAGAAATGACACAATGGCATAGGGGTCTGCAAAAAAATGTCAAAATTCAACATCAAACAGAAGAGATCACTTACTCAAAAAAAATTGCTAAATAGTGATATATAGTAAAAGATGTTTTTAAATCCTGGAGAGTCAACATTAAACTTATGATCTCTAAAACAGAGCATTGCAAATCAGATTAAACCATCAAATTATAGCATAAGAACATTTCGGCAGTAAATTCCATTACATTGCAATAACATCCAATGGATTCCTTTGTAATTTAATAATGGTGATTTTGTTATGTGCCACAGTGATAGACAAATAAAATGGAAAGAAACTGTTGCCAGTGTTAGGATGTGCAACCGCAAAAACTAGCAGAGGTCTGGTTGTCATTAAAACCAAGGCAGTGATTTACTAGTTAATGAAAGTCCTTCTTTCAAGGCCTCAAATGCATCGCTGAGTGTAATAAACTGTGGTGTTTCTGTCTTTGATAATATAATAAGGGTGATGAAGTCAAGAATACAGTGCCAACTGAGCTAGTGAAAATACCCATATGCTGCAAGGAAACTGTCTGAACTTTGGTCAATGTACTGTCTGTACAAGTGTGTGTGTGTGTGTGTGTGTGTGTGTGTGTGTGTGTGTGTGTGTGTGTGTGTGTGTGTGTGTGCGCGTGCGTGTTTGTGTGTGCGCGTGTGTGTGTGTGTTTGCATGCACTTGTATGTAAGCAACAAAGAGTTAATATTCTGAACTGAGCCAAAATGAAAATGAATGACATAAACTGTTTAGGAATGCCTGAAATTAAAGAGACAGACTTAGTTTATTATTACGGTCCACGTAAACCATCCTCAATGGAATAGGTTCACTAGGGAGGGGAAAATGGACCTGTTTTTTCCCATCTTCGATTAACACATACACAACACATACACAAACTTATAACCCTTCCCACAAACCATTCTGGCTCAAATAAACTGAAGCATAAGTAAGCCAAATGTGCACCATCACCCAGGAGTCAATGGGAAATAAATACAGGCGAGAGCTAATCGGGTTGCACAGAGTAAATAAATACTCCTCCTGAGGGGATTGTGGGACTGGACAACAGCGCGGCAATGGCCGCCCACGTGTATGACTCAAACATGTGAGACTCTGAAGAATACTGCCATAGAGTTAAACGACGGAAGAGGTACTGCCAGTTTGCATTGTTTGCAGTCTGTCAACAGTAGAGTGTTGGCTTATTCAAGTGCAGTGTATCATTTTTATATTCTTAAAAATGTATCAGGGCGCTTGGGAAAAACTCTAGCCACAGGCAGGTCATAAATAAATGCATTTTCTAGCAGACCACAACACAGCATGTTGAATGTCGGGTGTATTCACAAACAGTTGGCATGTTTTTTGGCATTATCGAAATACCAAATATTTACCAAATATTTAAAAGCAGATTGTTCTTCACTATCGCATTTGAGAGTCAGATGCAATAGGTTTAAATTGATTAAATTGATTATATCTATTATATGTATTTAATGTATGTAACCCCTAATGGTTTTCCCTATTTGTAAAAAGATTCAAACAAACCCATGTGAAAAGAAAGCACTTGCAAATTTAGCTGGCAGTGTCTCTCAGCAAAACGTAGAAAAGCTAAATATCACAAGGCATGTTGTTCATTAATTCGTTCGTTCATTCGTCATCTTCTATACCTCTTATCCTGTAACGGTTCTCTGAGGGCCTGGAGCCTATCCCAGGAGACAGGTGCCAATCCTGGACAATGTGGCAAATCATGACAGGGCGCATACATGAACACATCCAGATATGCACGCACTCACACGTGCACACGCACACACACACACACACACACACACACACACACACACACACACACACACACACACACTATAGGCAACATGGGAATACCAATTAGCCCCCTCTGAATATCTTTTGACTGCAGGAGGAAACCAGAAACACACCAAGCACGGTGAGAACATACAAATTCCACGCACACAGACCCACGGCAGTAATCAAACCCTCAACCTGCTGGTGGAAGCCACAATACTAACCACTACGCCGCCGTGCCGCCTCAGCACATATTTTTTGTGATATACAGTAGGAAGACATTAAAATCCAATGAGACATTAAAATCCATTTGGGTTGATAACACCTGGGGTATTTTACAACAACGGAACACTCTCTCATGCTTTGCTATGCCTTACATATTACCCATTCCTATTTCGTAGCTTACTTGATTTTTGGAACTGTGATCAGTCTTGCAACCAAATATGACTAAAGTCATCTTAGCAAAATGTAGTGTTCTGTTCGGCTTACTGCCAATGCAGTTTTATAAGCATGATCTCCCCATTGCCTGCATGGGTTTCCTTCGGGTTCTCCTGCTTCCTCCTATCTGATGAACTGCCCCTGTTTGAATGTATACGTGTGTACACAGTGTTCTGTGACCCTTAAGTCTTTCTATAGTGTGGTCACTATAATAGAGAATGGAACTGTGGTTGGAAGTCACCTTTTTTTGACTGCTTTGTACAGTAAATCATGATGCACATCATTGTATTTATTTATCTCAGTCGCCCAGAACAAGCGGTTCCATTTCTGCCCTGATTTATACCTTTCCCCCCAGACTTCTGAAAAAGTCACTCTGGGTCCAGCAAAGTCTGGTAACTGACCCGAAAATTTCCTAAAGATTTGCAGTCAGAACGCCAAGCCTGGTGATTTACACTGGCTTCATATTTTTGAAAAGATCTGCCTTTATTTTCATCTGGGTCTGTGGGCTTAAAAATTATGCCCCAAGCACAGGACCTGTCTAACTCAGTTTCCATTATCTCATCAAAAACTAAGTGGGGGGAGGGGGGGATCATACATACATAGCCACACCCCTCCATTACACCCAGTTTATCTTTTTTTAGCAACAGCATTTGTTTTAGGCATAGCAGATTTATGCTGGACATCTGTAGTGGGTCATAACCACGGTCCATGTAGAGTGATGACAGTGCTTTAATGACATAGCCCACCCGTTGCCTTCTGGGTCTTTCTGGGATAAATTCCTGCCTAATAAATACTTAATAGGGTAATCACATGAGTTCATTTGACTTGGGTCTGCTGTAAACTTATTATTAGAAAACCATACAATGACAGAATCAGACTTATCACATCAATTCGAAATAGTAGTAGGACAAATTGGATTTTCTTTTCCAAACTGATAGGAAATAGTACAATGAGTGCTCTGATTAGGACTCCTTTAAAGCCCTCTTAGTCATGAGAAAGATGTATCAATCTATTATACTCTTCTATACAGTAACTCTAACGGTTAATCCAGAAACATATATCCTTTGCTCTCAATGCTTACCAATGCTCTCATAACCCCCACAACAAATGAAAAAAAAAAAGCCTATAGTAGCTAAGAAGTCATTGTTCATAAGGTAAACTAAATCATCACATAGATTCAGCAGCCATGAATGCTTTCCTACAACATCTGCAGCCTGATTGAGGCATCAAAGACTTAAACTTTCCATCTGATAAGTATGGTTGGAGTGTTTATATCAACGCCCGTATCTAGTGAACTAACCACACTCCATAACGTTAAATCCCCTTCACCAAAGCACAATTGTATGTCATGGCATGACAGTAGTCCTGATGTCTGTGCGCATGTACTGGCACACAAGTCAAGGCACAGACACTTTAATTGCACTTGCTTTGGTTTTCATTTACAAGGATACAAGGTATGACAAGCCAAACCACAACACTATTACGATGAGACGTTTGCACCACCGTTTGCTATCTTCATTAAACTATAACTACATGACCACATAGAAGGTCACATGTATCCAATAAACAACAAATTTAAAAAGATTTCATTATAGGTCCTATTACCTTTATTAAGTTACCTTGCTGTCACTTTTTGGCATTATATTAATGGTTATAGTCCATTAATGAGTCTGATATTTGATTCAATTTCTGTGTGTCTCAAACTGAAACAAATGTCTCCTATTAAACAATGCTATTCAAATGTATCGTCTTCCAAACGTAGCTACATAGAAAACAAAAAGTCTATTCAAGAGACCCATTTGTTTCATTACTACAATGCCTTCTGTTGTGTCTGCAGCAGTAAATCTGCTATGTTTCTCTATACTCAGGGCTAAGTTCTACCAAGACTGCTTTATCCCAGTCTTTGCCAAGCACCATATTTTACCCTCTCTGACATAAACTTAGCGATGAGTCCGGTCTCATAAGACTTCACTTTTATTATTTTGTTATTTATAAAAACAGTTCTGCTATACTGTGCAATGCTGACTTTTTTTTTTACACTGCAGATAAATAAAAAGTTATTCTGCCTATATTACATACAGTACCTCTTCCAGTGTCCATCATATACAGTAGGCTTACTTCAATCTATGACACATATGAGGATGCTTGGTAAGGAAACAAAGCTCATATGGTAAAGAAATAAGAGTCTGTGCTCAGATTTTTCTGATGTCTATGGATCTATGTGTTCTTCAGAATCACAGTGCAACAGTGGCTCACGCTGGGAAAATACTATCAGGCCACTGTGGAAACTGCAGTAATGACTAATGGTTGCAAGGTTAAAAGGTCAGAGCCAGGGTGTGGCACAGCTTACATACGTGGCATTTTGACAAACAAATACAGATGCTTATAATAAATGGCAGACTTGCACAAGAACAGCTCCTGCAAAACACATCTGCACTTGGCTCCCGCAAAGCTGAACACATCTGCTTCAAAGCTAAAAGCATTTTCTTAACACTAAAGATCAATGTTAGGGAATACCAAGTTTTAACGTTCATGCGTAACTGGCATGACATATGAGTCTGACCCACCTGAGAAACTGTCTTTATCCATAGCCAGCAGGTCTCTAGCCTGATACAGATAACAGCGCAAATGGTAGCGTGTTCCACCTGAAACACAATGTAGCCGTGAATGTTTCAATATGTGTTACATTTTATTAAGATAAGTTATACTTACAAACTATTTAAAAATTTTTTACTACTTACTTTCGAAGAAGCACGAGATGGTGGGACGATTGACACCAAAGGTTGTTGTGACAGACTTGTCATCATTTTTGTCATCAGTCACATTGCCCTGATGATGGACAGGAAAAGAAACATTAGACTGAAGTGTTCAGCCAATTAAGCAGTAACATGTTCCCCAAACGTAAACAAGACTTGCATATTTTGGCTGCTGAGCAGGACAAATAGTTATTATGCTGTATCAGATATCTAACAATTCCAACCAACAGTGTAATGGAGAATGTGTTAATGATCTGCATACCGCCAGTTAGTAAGAGGGCAACTCCATCTGCACCACAAACCACTGGCATTAAACTACTGTACGTCACCACCTCGTGGTGCTGGAATTTCAGATTAAGTAGCCAGAAAAAAAAAAAGAAAAAAGAAACATCTAATTGTCTGTCTTGTTTAAAGGGAAAGTGCTGTGTCATCTGAGGTTCTACCGACTTGCGTGACTTTTTGCCGTACTTGTGGAAAAAATATGTTGTTCCCTAAAACAAGGCTCAGAGTTTAAACCAGTCACGGCGAAAATAGGATATGACAAATAAAATACACAAAATACAGCAAACCAAATTGCATCAAAACCAGTTCAATGCTGGAATCTGCCAAAATCATCTGCGGAATTGGCTCGTATATCATAACATCATTCCAGTGGTCACAAAAACAGTCCAGTGTCATGTGCCATCCAAGGTTTTGAGACCATGGAAAAGCAACAGATCGCATATGCTCAATACGACTATACTTTATATTATGTGCAGTTATTAATAGGAGGGGCACTGGTGCATACAGTCAGGGATGACTAAACTAGGTGAAATGCACCCATACAATAACGGAAACAAGGCTGTGCCACAGCGAGGAACCAGCTCACCCAGCTTTAAACCACTGCTTAACCACTAGCGTGTGTCCAGCATCAGCTCATGCCAAACAACAGAGGTTGCTTGTTGGCCTCAGAGAATAAAATGTAGAGACATCGGGAGCAAGAAGAGTATTGAAACTTTAATACTTCTGCCATGTTAGCTAGCGTAGAATCTAGAAAATTCTAGCCTTAAGTGCTTCTGAAACCCCATCACAGAATTATTTAAGCTTTTAAACTTTCAGAAATGTTCAGTCCAGACTTTGATTCCTTGTCGCATAAATGCACATGCACTAGGACTCTGCTGAATAAAGAGCTGAAAGATTAAGAAGTCAACGCATATCTGGGCCCATATACACAAAGCTTCTTAGAATTCTCTCAGAGAGCTCCTATCTTAGCCTAAAAAGTCCTAGCTGGAAGTCTTAGACTAAAAGTGATTTAGAAAACTTCTTAGAGCAGCTCTGAGTAAGGAAAGTACAAAAACCTTTATCTTAGTGACAAGGTGTGGTTTACCCTGTTACTAGGATGACGCAGCAATTCAAGGACTGTGATTGGTTGATAAAAAAAAATAACCTCTGACTTCGGTGAAAATAGAATATATGATAATAGAACAGAGTAAAATCATAATATTTGTATATATATTCATCATATTTGTATATAATGAAATTGTATAATCATGACTACAGGCTACTTTATGCAAAGTTTCTGTTATAGGCTCAATATCTTAAAGTTAATTAAAACAACCAAATGTTGAAAATGTGTAGTAGTTAAGTTCTTAAATTTATTTACCATACTGCTTTTATTGCTTGTAATCCATTTCAGATTGATGGCTCACCTTTCACCAATTTTCATGATTGACAGTCTATTTAGGTTACACTTTTGAATGGTTTTTAGGGCTAAGATGTTTCCTGAATCATTTTTATATTTACTAAGATTTAATCCGAAATTTAAATGGAAATTCTAAAAAAAAAAAATCATAATTTTAAGAATTTCGTCACTAGGAGCAACTTTTAGGCTTAAGAAACTTTGTGAATATGGTCCCAGATATGTGTAGCAGGCTTAATAAAGCGAGTTGTAGGTGTAGAGCTAACAGCTTCAATTGATTTTTTTATTCCTACAGATAAACCTATTAAAATGACAACTCAGAAAATGGCAAATCAGAGTATCATATTTCAATTATGACAAAAAATATTTATGGAAACATACAGTACGTGCCTTCTTTATATTCCTGGGTTCTCCTAATTTCATGCTTATGTGCACGAGTATGAGTGCAAATGTACCATGGATTAAATTAAGTTTTTCTATTTCATTTTCCAAATAAAACCTTTTTTTCCTTTCACTTTCCTCCACTTTCATTTCACCTTGTTATTCTCAGAGCCAGAACGTCATTTCAAAATAATTTTTCATGATTAAAGAAAGTCCTCCAAATACATGGATTTTCTACACAATTTTTCCAGTTTTAGTTGGAATTTTAAAAAGATATTTTGAACCCAAAAACACCCAAAAATATAAATGACAATGATCATCGCTTGGATGAGCAATGATCCTTAAACCAAAATCTAAGTGTAATGATTAGTGCCTACTGTACAGAAAGATTGCGATTTCAGAAGCTGCAAGGGGATCCCCTGACCCACAGCTGGTAGTATTAACAGGGCCTTTCAATAACCAACCCGACTGCATCCAGAGCAATGTAAAGCTCAGATCCAGCCAAGCCCACATCACAGCCCACGCCAAAGCAGCCTGGAATGGATGTGACACAATGGACCCAGTAGACTTGGAGCCTGAGAAACGAGTGAACATACTGTACACACACATTTTCCATTGCGCGCACACGCACATACACACACACACGCGCACAGACAGATCTGTCTTTATTTTCTGGTAATTAGTCTCCAAAGGTACCTTATTTCACCATGATACCTCACTGGTTGCCCAATCACTCTCTGCACCTCAGGCCCATCCAAGCACAAAGCCTCTTATGCCCATTTTTGTTCTTTATTTCTCCAAGTCATGTTTTACCATAACGTTATTGTTTCAGGACTCAGTATGATGATGCGGATTTCTTGCAATTCATGTTTCAGATCAGTGTTTTTTTTTGTTTTTCTTTTCACACACACACTTTCATTATATTCCTACTACTGCCATATCTTATCAAAAACTCACACCTTACAAGTATTAATTCAGTGTCAACTCTCTGGTTCCCTTCCCATTTTTTGCCTTTCAGTTACTCCTGGCAGTTTAGGTTTGTCCAGCTTCCAGCGTTGTAAATTGCATATTGATCACTCTCATTACCAGTGAGCACTCCAGCGCAAAGATGGCCACTGGTCCAGTCTTCTCCAGAGGCTCCATGCGGCGGCGCCAACGACGACGGCGAAAAGAATCCGTCTTCTTTGGCTTAAGGTGGAACTTCCAGCCAAATAAAGAAGCATACTCCCAACCCTCCCTCTCCGACTCATCTGGACGCTGCTGTTGGAGGTCAAGCACACACACACACACGCGCACACAGATACATTAAGTAGTGTTAAATCAACAGCTCTAGAATTAAAGAGATGCACCAAATCTGTGCTCTCAGAGCACCACCATGAGGAGAGAGTAGGAAATGAAAGGTATGTTCTTCAGTTCTCTCTCTCTCTCTCTCTCTCAGTCTGACTCATCCCAAAGTAGTTTCCAGTATACCTCTTTATCCCTCGTGTGCTTTTTCTCATTTATCATCTAAAACTGTGAGATAATCTCAACAATACATCACTGTTAATAATAATACATATGTGTTTTATCTATTATGTCTATGGGGTTTTTAGGATACTCACCCAGATTTAAAAACAGAATCTCTTTCTCTGTCCTTCAAATGTACACACACACACACAGACACACACGCACTCTCTCTCTCTCTCCCACAGATGATTAACATTAGGCATATTTGTGGTAAGACGCTAAATTTGGATGAGCTGCGGATTTCTTGCCAAGGCAGAATAAGACTCATAGATTAGAGACATGGGATCGATTTCAGATTAGTGTCAGATGGTGTGATTGATTAGGTGTCCTCTCAACCTCCATCTACAACCCAGCAGAACCCCACTTTCATCTGCCAAATACTCTACAGAACTCCACTCACCATCCCACCACACTGACATTTCCCAGAATCCCCTTGCACTCAGACAGTGGGTATGGAGCATCAAACTAAGAGTAAAAGAGCAGTGTTGAAGTGGATTTTTTTTTTTTAGCTAAATCCCAATACAAGACTGAGGGGAACATTTAGAATCGTGTTGCACTGATGAAAAACACATGACCAGAATTTAACCAATGATGGCGAGATAACAACGTGGTACCTTTCTGAGTGCTTCCATTTTCTGCAGGTCTCGGCGGCGAAGGCGGATCCAACGACGCCGGCGATTGGTGTGATACATTTTCTCAGCTGGAACCCAAGACTTAGGCCTACGGTCAGGAGGGATGGTAATGCCATACTCCCACCCTGATGATAATGGTAACAGGAAAGCATTTTGGTTGTTCTTGTCCAATCTACTTATAAAAAACACAGGTTTATCATAGACAGTGGTAACACAACATGATAGTATCTATACCCTGATCATCAACAGCCCGTTTTAGATCTTTACTCCATTCTTCGTCTTCCCACATCCAGCCTGGAGGACACTCAATATCGTCTTTAGGCACTGCTTTCTCTCCATTCTGTTCCCCGGTAGACAAATGCAAAACAGCACTTTAGTCATTACTGAGCAGGGCTACTTTAGGACAAGGTTACTACTTTAATTTCAGTCTGGAAACCAACTAGTGGACGTCAATAAACTTTATACGAAGACAAATCCTGTTCAACCCTATAAAATTTTACATCCTCACCACATCTGTGTAACCTTCTGGCATGCCGATCCATTGTCCCCCTGGCAGCCGCATCTGATTCTCAAACACTTCCTCCATAAAAGTCATATGTCCAGCGTCCACATCATATAGCAAGCTGGGCAACATAAAAATATGAGAGAAAACAACATCTGGTCAATAAAGCTTAATTAACATTCACTGGCAATTAAGAACATATTCAGTTTCAGCTTGTATACAAATACAAAAACACAAAAAGCTAAAAGCTATATGGACTGACCAGCATCTCAAATATGCTGAATCGAAACCCCTTATAATTCTTTTTAGAGAACATGGATGAGAGCAAGGCAGTAGAGTTTAGAGTAGAGCTTACGTTTTCTCTGGACTGATAAACCATTCTCCAGCCCATGACCAGCCGGTTGAGGGTTTAAAGGTCTCCTTGGGCAGCTTCACCCTCCCGGTAATGTCACTGAACTTGGGGTAAGTGAGACCTGTTGTGCCCCAGTTTCCCACCAGAGCTAATTTAGTCTGGTTCTCATACTGCAAGAAACAAAGTAACATGAAAACACGAGAAAACCAGTATCATTCTAACAGAGTTACAGCAAGTTGTGCATAACAATAGTACTATAGATGGCTAATTGCATTACAAGTGTGGATAGAAACTGATACCTCACTAAAAATTTAGTTTTTTTTTCTCTCTCTCTCTGTGAAATAAATTGAACTGCTCACGTGTAAACCGGACAGCTAAACGCTAGCTAAACTAGCAGTGAAGGCGCCCTCTGTAACACTCAGTGATTATAAAGTTTTCAATTTATTTGAGTGCTTCATGTTTAAAACCATCCTTTCTTTATTCACACACAAATCTCTCCCCACCGCACCCCACCCCACCCTCTCTCTCTCTCTCTCTCTCTATAAAAGTACATTTTACCTCCTGGTACAGTAAATAGGATTTGAGTTTGCTGTGATCTTCAGAAACATGTCTGTTGTTGTTGTTTTTTCCTACATATCTAAAATAATGCCAAAGTGCTGTGTTGCTAGCTAGCTTTGCATAGCCAAATGAAGCAGTAACCACAGAGCTTGACAGCAAATGTTTTAGTAAAGCAAGCCAATTTCATGTAAACAGATCTTTATTAAATTTTATATGCAATTTGTGCAATTATGGTTACTGTACAACAAGCAGATGAACTCAAAAAGGCACACATGCAACCTAGTTACACACCTAATAACAGAGTACAGAAACTCTGTTCAACAGTTAAGATAATGCATGGATGTCAAAGCCAAAAAATGTGAACTGATTCATTTTAAAAGATGTAGAAAGAGCTAGCATTTATTTTACTGGTTCACTGTTCATTGTTTGGTTGCCAGTATCTTGCAACCATGTGATTCACAATTTAAACATTTGTCTTACAATCATGTCTGCCTACAGATAATACCGCCAAGCCGAATAATGAAGAACTGCTGGATAAATCCCCCCCAAAAGGATTTTACGAAACACATATTGAGAAACTTCAGTCACTGGATATTACCCAGGTCACTGTGTGTGCGTTCACACTGGTGTATTTAGCTGTTTACTGCATATGATAAAAAAAATTTGATTGGAAAAAACCAACCTAATTTAATCTCAGGGGAAACAGTGATTTAACAAAAAAATACAACAAATCTTAACTGTATACTATAAGAATCTTAATAACACTAATAAAAACATAAGAACAGCCCCAGTCCATTAATCCCTGCTCTAAATGTACTCTAAATTGCCAAACATAACACAGGCACATCATGTATACTGAATATTCAGTGTGTTCATTTTATCACAGTGAATATTTATATTTATATTAACATTTATTTCATGGTTAAAATGGTCACTACACAAGCACCAGTGATCCCCACCAGGGGCTCATCTTTGACCAGGATTAACCTCGTCTCCTCTCTGGATGGCTGAAAACCGCAAATCTCTTTTCTTTTTGTGAGTGGAAAACTGATTAAACTGTCTTCCAGTCATAACAACTGTCCAGCATTATAAATCCACAGACAGACGGCCAGACAAAATGGCAGCAGGCTTAGTTTCATTTTGGGGCTGATGTCCCATGCTCTATTGAAAAAGAGAACTGATATCTAAAACCTGAAAACGTTTTTTTCTGTTTATCACATTTCTATGATTATGTTGAAAAGTTCTTATTGTACCAGAGATATTGAACATTAATGGTTCCCCATTGTTACATTAATTATGAAAGAGCTCTAAATCTCCTAACCTTTTAATACTTTGTGTGCCATTGAGTAGGTGATATAGCTTCACCTGACTGAGTTTACAAGTTATTACATTTTTATTAGTTTCTTTTGCAAATCAGTGATTCTGTTTTTTTGTTTGTTTGTTTGTTTTTTTCATTTTTTTTCTGGTATGCTAGATCTTATATCTTTCACTTGAATGTTAAAATCTTGTTAAAATCTCCTTTGAGTAAATACGATATAGCTGGATAAAACAAAAACTGTGCCTAACTTCATTTCAGGCTACAAAGCAAAAAAACTAAATGTGATTATTTTAAAGGGCTGATTCTTTTCTGCATCCACTGTGCATTTATATGTGTGTGTGTGTGTGTGTGTGTGTGTGTGTGTGTTTTATACATCCACTGTGTATGTGTGTATATACAGTATATGAGCGAGTCAGCCAAAAAATGCATACACACTTCAGGAAAAAGATAGTATGATGTATATTATATGAATAAAATATTAATAATATTATCACATTGTTATATATCATAATGTTATCATATGTATTATATTTATAATAAATTGTGTGTATATCAAATGTGTTTTTTGCCTGACTCTGTATATGTTTCTTCCACATTGTATACATTTATCCAGAAATATGTGAGAATATTTAACTCAAATTTAAAAAATGCTTACTGTCTCTGTAAACACAGACAGTTTCCCCTCTGAAAACTGGTTGAAGTGCTTTACATCAGCGGCCAATCCAAACCACACCTTCACTCGAAGTTGTGCTGGGATCTTACAGTCCTCGCTACCACCCTGAGGGTACTAAAACATAAACCCATAAATAGACTTAAACAGTTTATAATTAACAACAAGCATCCAGTGTGATTTGAACATAATAATGGTTTCATATAGTTCCCCATGCTCTGTAGGATACACACCTTCATGAAGACGGTTTGCAGCTGGCCACAGTATTTACCGCAGTAACCTTGCGAGAAGAGCACCTCGTGGGCCGCGATTCTGTGGTACGCCACTCTTTTGTCCCCCTGAAGCATCCAGATCACTATGTCTGGCAGACTGTTCTGGGGCTGAAAAAAGGGTTGAGTGAGTAAGTAAGTAAACATTAAAAGAAAACTTGAAAGCCATAACTGATCGATAAAACATATATTTTG
This sequence comes from Clarias macrocephalus, assembly GCA_011419295.1. NCBI lineage: Eukaryota > Metazoa > Chordata > Actinopteri > Siluriformes > Clariidae > Clarias > Clarias macrocephalus. Next base: position 64,814 of record JAAGKR010001592.1, read on the forward strand.
TCAGGAAGAGGTCATTTTTGGCACCCTCTACTGTTTATATAAAAATATGACATTTCAAATAAATTTAGGGAATGTTTAAAGATTATTAGGTTACAAAAATCCAAATACTTAGATTGCCTTTTGGTTTTCATAACTGCATAACATGGCTGCTTGTCTTAACTCTCAGCAGCATTAGTTGTTACTATATTAACAGCATACCAAATTTTCAGCTGATAAAGAAATCAACTACTACTCAAAGGTAAAAACAAATATTTATGACTGGACAACTAACAACTAAAATCATTCTGTTTTAATTCTGTTCTGGCTGAGTGAGAGACATAATAGAATAAAATATATATACTGAATGACAGAAGAGAGGGAGCCAACAAACAAATAAGAAAAAGACAAGAGGACAAGAAAAAAAATCTTCAAACTCTAGCTGCTGAAAGAAAAACAGCGTGTACCCTTCTTTCTCTGGAATCTGACTTTCTACAAACAAAGAATGCCAGAACAACAAAAGAGACAGAGCAAGAAGAGCAAAACAAAAGAAAAGAGAAAAAAAGAGAAGGAAATAACACTTAAAAGGAGTAAATCTAAAACAGTCCGTATTGATTCTGATTTTTGGACTCATGCTTTGGTCCCATCTGTGGATTCTCACCTCCTCAGTGAGTGTGCGCAGTCTCATGGCCCAGTCCTCAGCCTGCTCCAGCACTGTGCTCAACTCCGTCTCCTGGCCATGTTTTAGTGCCAGAGCGGCCTGCTCGATCTGCTTCAGGTTCATTTTACGCAAGCGCCGTAGAGCTTTATCTAGAGGGGTCACGCATGGCCATTCATCCAGTTCAGGCAGCTCCTCACTGAATCACATCAACATGGCCGTTATTCTTATACAGATCTCCCCAAAGCTTCACTGGTAAGTCAAACAGTTCTCATTTACTGAAATTGACTTAAACGCTAAACCTCAAACATAGCAGTATTTCATTCGGTTGTTAAGATATCTCATAAAAACATTATTTTCTCTTCAGGTTTAAGGAAGATCTGGAGCATGTTCTGGCCATAATGCAGGAAAATCACCTCCCCAATAGAGTGCATACACAAATACATCCAAGACGAAACTCAGAGGAGACCCACACAGACACAGGAATATGACGTAAACCTCCACAGTATAAAATGTCCCAAGTTCAGGATCGAACCGAGGATGCTGGAGGAGTGATTCTGCACTACCATGCTGCCTTATAAAATGAATAATATATTCTTATAATACTAATAATATACTAACATACATCTTAGCTAATAGTATATTCATTTTCCTTTTTTAATCACTATCAATTCATATTTAAAACTTTTTTAACTCCATTCTCATAACTAGGGAGAGGTTTACCTGCAGTCAGAGATGAGATCATCAAGTAATTTAACCACCCTCTCCTCCAGTCTGTCCTGGTCACCGCCTGCTTGGAACTCCAACTGTACGAGCTTCAGATTTAATTCCTAACACAAATGCAGTCAAATATTTAAATAAAGATTCCTTAAAACGATACAATATTGCCTTTGAAACATTATTCTAATCTGAATGTACTTTGGTTCTGCCCTCACCAGACGCTCTGTGATGAACAGCAGCATGTTAAGGGCCTCTATACGGGGGCTGATGTCCTCCCACTCTGACGATAGCACCACCACAGGCTTCACATTCCCCCAGGGCAGGTAATAGTAGTGACAACCTACAGGAACACAGAAAGTCAGGACATTACTTATAAAGGCAGATAAAAAATAATAATAATTTAAAAATGCACCCTGACCTACTTGCATATTAATCTGCTTCATTAACATGCCTGTTACAGTGGAGTCCAACATCATTTTGTAAGGAAATTCCAAGATGATTTTTCTGCTTTAAAAGTAATTTCCCAACTTTGGTCTAGTTTCTCAGTCCAATGGTTTCCTACATTTACCCTCAACTCTGTACCTCTAGCTACTCATAGTGGTGCCAGTACGCATGCTTCACCTCGGCTTAAAGAGACCAATACAGCATTGCTTACTCCTTTAGCCTAAGGTCTTTTATTGCTTTAGTCTAGCTCTCTGACCTCCGATATTTCAGGCATACAAATTACACTCTGCTAGAAATGGTGAAATAATAAAAGAATGTAGCAGACAACTGTTGCAGACAACTGCTGACCTTTAACAAAAATACTTGATCAACAAAATAGCACCAGAATAACTATATAGACCACACATATTTCAATATAATCATATACTAAAAACTTTTTTTTTATTAATCGAAATAGGTTGTTGAAATTGTACATGTTAGTAGAGTAACACTTCCTCTAAGTTGAGTGGTACCTTTATATAGAAGAAGAGTTCACATGTGCATGTTGAACAACCTATGTCAGTTAATAAAACTATTGCCCACTTTTGCATTACTTTCAGCACATCCCTCATATACTGCAATGTGTTCCCACGCTACACATTCCCTCATCTGAACTAACAATCAGTGATTCGATGGCAACCACTGTTGCTTTTCATATCACAGTTCAAGATTTTTTCTCACCATCAAACACAGCTCGGCTGTACTGCGTCGTGGAAGCCAGAGGCAGGCAGGTGTAGTCAAATTTGTTGCCGTAGTTGCCGATGCTGACCTCAAACTGAATGGCATCATCCACGTCCTGAAGAAGGGTGGCCGAATAGAAAGCAGCGAACAGAGAGTACTTTCTCTTCCGCATAAATTTCTGCATGGAAAGCAAACAGAGGAGGATTTTTTTTAAGTTACCATAAATCGGTCTACATGGAAGCATGTTCAAGGCTTCTTCAAAAAGGCAGTTGTTACTTTTACATAGTGGAACCTCTTACCTCTACCACCAGAAGGTCATCAGGGTGAATGTCTTCCACTTTTTGTTCCACTCGTTCACACAGCTTAGTGGTGAGCTCCAAGAGCACCCGGCCACGATACGCCACACCTTCACCCTAAACCATATAACACACACCATCACTAAACTTTTATTCACTCTTCTCCATGAAAAGAGAGACTTTCACTGAAAACACATCTTTGCTTAATTGTACTGGATTTCAGTGTACAGTAGGTTAGACCTATTCCACTTTGCATTCACTCTAGGTTAAGAGCCATTTTAACAAATGTAAATGTCAAGCAAGATGGTATTATTATGGAGGCTTTTATACTCTCCATATCTCACACAGCAATGCCTGGTTGTAATGTAGTTCAAGAGGAATTTGATTTATTGTAAATTACCTTGCCAAGGTTAAGTGCCTCATGGGGGTCTGAGAAGGTGCTGAACTCTCTGGGACTTCCATACATATTCACAAAACAGGGGCCAAATGTCGGCAGGAAGCCCAGGCTATCATCAACTAAAATAAAAAATCTTGAAGTTAAATTGTGTGAGAAGTAAATGAGTATGCTTAACATGCTAAAATTACAGTAAGAAAATCACGCATTGGATTTCACAAGCTACAGGCACTGCATTAGATTGTTACATAGTGATTTTCAGAAGAAAAGAAAAGTACTCGGAAGTGGGTAAATGTTAAGAAGATTGAATCACACAGATACAGTAGAAAAAAAGACATACTGGCACTTTGGAGGGTCCTGGGGTTCATGTCATCTGAATGCGTAGAGAAATAAAGGATGCTTTAAATATAACTTTATGAAAACTATAGTTGCACACTTACTCTTGCTACTTCACGCTCATGCCTTCAGACTTTTACTAACCAATTAGTTAACCAAGACCAGGGACCAGTTCAAACACAGGAACGTATACAATCCAATCCAGTAGACATTCTATGACTATTAATTAAAATATTAGAACAACAGGCATTGACAGCATTGCATCCTGGAGCACTGGAGCACTGTGATCAACATGGGACTTTAGATAAGTGGGTGAGGATAAAAATACAAACAAATTTACGTTAAAAAGAAAGTTAGTTTTTGTTCATGCCACAGAATAATATAAACACAATCACAAGCATTTTACCTGCATGCACACATATCATATCATATAATCTACTATCATACCTGTCCTATTCTTTGGACATGACTAAAGACACAGTCATAGTCCATATATCAATGTAATCACTTCCCTCTGTGAATAAAGTCTAAAGGTAATCATAAGACTTTATACCAAAGTGCACTTAAATGCTCATTTCTGACTCGTTTCAGTTTCCAACAGAATAACAGTAGAGGTCACACAGTGCTTTCAGCTGCAAAGTTTAGATCAAGGCACTTCTTCTAATACATTAACAACTTACACAGCGACTTGTTTGGTAGATGCTACAGCTTTACAGATGTGTGTAATTGTTAATTTAGTGACTACAGTTAAGGATACTCCTATTGTCCATAGTTAGTGTGTTGTAACAGAGAAAAAGCTGTAACTTATATCTTGCGGCTTTTTTGTTATCGCTACAAAATGCCGAAATGCATTTATGTTTCAATTATTTACTTCAAGGGAGAGAAAAAACAGTGGCTGATGAAAAAATGACTGCGTATACAGTGGTGGAAAAAGTATATGTACAAACAACGTATGCCAAGTATTAGTTGCCCCTTTGATTTCACATTAATTCAAGCCTATCTGGCTGATGTTGTGCACTTTAAATGTAAAGTGAAACAAATGGCTATTCGTCAAAGCTTCTGAAGCCATGGCCCGGGTCATCTCCAGACCTAAACCCAAAGGAAAACTGATGGACAATGGTGAAACAAGCAGTAGCATTCAAGAAATCATCTTCGGCACATGGTCTCCAGGAAGCAATCAAGCAGACATGGATTAAGCAAGTGACACCAGAGTACTACAGACTCCTTTTTGACTCTATGCCCAGCCAGAGCCAGCAGGTTTTGAAGGATAAAAACCTACAAACTAAATATTGATTGTTGCCTAGCAATTTCACATAGTATTCTGCATTAAAGCTTATATCAAAAATCAGGGCCAAGCCACTGATGTCTCAGAATATGCTTGGAGGTTAGTAGTCATGCATGTTTCACAATGCATTAAGGAGAATTTAAAATTATAAAACTTCCACTGTTCAAATTTATAGTATAACTTCTTACTCTGATGTTGCTCTTTTTCCTGCACTATGACTGTAACTCATTAGTGCTGCTGTAAAATTCAGAAATATGGCCTACGGTAGGGATTCAATAGAGTAATATATTAAATTTTAATGATTCCATAACCACAGGTCTCCCCCTCATGTGTATGTTTATGGATAAAAGGTGAAATGAGGATAAATTACAGCAAACTGGAAGGTGCACTCACACTTGCAATGAGACCTTTTGTTGTGTTTCAGAAGAAAGTCACTGATTACCTTCTATCTCCCCGCCTGGAGCAGAGATCCTTGAAATACTCAGGTGAGTGGTGCCAATGACATCATTGTGGCTCGCTCGATCCCTAGCAGATACAAAATAACGTAAGATGTTCAAAGCGTATTTAAAAGGCATACGATGTGATCAACTGAACAGAAGTCATGTGTAATGTCATTTTTTCCAAGATGGACTAACCAATCTAAAATGCGAATCCTCATCTTCTCACACATAGATGGAAACTGCCGAAAGAAACAGCATTTGGCATTGAATAGGGGCATGCAAAAATTTGACTGATAGTTTTTATGTGCAGTTAAGTAACTCATCTTACTCTGATAGGGAGCGTAAGACTTTGGTTCCACTGTGGGTTGGCGTTCTTCTCCAATATCTTACTGCACATCTGTGGATATACATGCACTGGCGCTCAAACTCAAATATCTTAGAGGAAAAGAGCTCACGCAGAACTGTCCTTATGATTAATATGAAATGGCGAGATTCACCTGTTTTTAGTTTTTCAATCATCTTACTCAGGAGTAATTCAAAATAATTATTACCATCTTACCAATGCTATAATATTTTTGGGAAGCTTTTACAAGAACTTGGAAATGTTGACAAGTCATTGGTTGTATATTAGTCTGTTTTTTTCTATGCTTCATCATCACTGGCCAGCCTCATGACTCATGACTTGGAGCATTTTCATTAGGACCTGGTCAAATGTGGCTAAAACCTGGTTGGAACATTTTTGGTCAGCCAGCTATAATTTCTTGTCTTGGGCTGGAGTGTCTCAAATATAAAGCAGCGGCAAATATATTGCAAGAAAGAAAAAAAGAAACTCCCAGCTGTGGATCGATAGAACATTCAGTCATAAAAAAAAACCCAGATGAATCTAGCGGGCTGTGGTGTGGACTGCTTGAACATGGCTAACACAGATCAAAGATGTTTTCGCATCATATATGACGTTTGTACCGTTTTGCCGGCAAAGTTGACTTCTACTAATGGATCCACCAGGTTTTTTCGGTTTGAATCAAAACCCAGAATTTGCCTTATGCCATCCACAAATGCATCATCCACTAGCAAAGGGGAAAAAAACAAGAGAAGAAAAAGTCATTTGGGGATTACAAAAAGCTTACACAATAATGCTGATATGCATGTAAATAATAATACGCACTCTGAGGCAAGTCCTCTGCCCTCAAGACTTTAAGAGTGAAGGTGGCTCCTCTGAGTGTAAGACCTGCTGGTCTCAGCAAGTTCGCTTCAATGTCTTCCCTTTCCTGAACACTCTCTTTTTCAGTCTAAGACATAAATTTCACAGATTAACATTTCTATGGAAAAGCATTGATTCATATATAAGAACAAATACAATCAAAACCTGATGTAGTTATTATTCTTACTCACCGGTGACTCATCACCTGCAGCAAGGACTATAAGGCTGACCTTCAGATACCCTCTTGCCCCAGCACAAAGGTCATCAGGATCAGCTAGCAACAGCCACTTCCTAAGAATAGCATGTTCTGCCACAAGAATGGACATAAACAAAACCAATCAGCTTGTCACTAAGGTAGAGTCTTATTCCTTCGAATTGGAATTAAGTGTGAGATTTTGGAATGTGCTCAAGCATGGAACACAAGCATACAGCCAAGTGTCACAGAAGACTGCAATACTCACTGTGTTCATTATACACCATGCCAACATCCAGCTAAGAAAGGAGACAACAAAAGAAAGAACCATAACTATTATCAGCTGTGCATAAGTGAACAGATCTGTGTGTCCCACAAACAAAAGATAAAAAGGAAGAACAGATGTCATGCAAAGAGGCACCAAAAATCAGTGTAAAGTGACAGCAAGTGAAACTGAGAATGTACTGAATGCAAAAGTAGAAGCTAAGAGAACACTACCTTAAATTCTCCAATGACGGAGTCTGTACGAAGAGACTTTGAGTCAAATACCTTGGATAGAACACAGAGGGAAATATTACTATAGTATTAAATGATGTTACTACTAATAATAATAGACCAATATGAGGACCCAGATTGAGAAAACAGGCCACCAGATGCCACAAATGGATTACTGAATTATTGTGAACACAGTCACAATAAGTCTCGAGTGTGTACACCCTTGCACCCTTGTGAAGATTTACTTAGCTTTTTTTTTCATTGAATATCAGTCGGTACTTGCCCAGGATCCACTAACAATTCTACGTGACATAGTTAGTATATCCTGTAAGTACTGTATGCACTTCGTACGTTGAGCCATAAGTTCTGAGGCCCCCTTGTGGCCTGAAGTCAACTGTTCAAGGAACAGAAAGATAAGCTGACCATTCCCTGATTAATTTTTCTGAGCACTTTTCCCATGCTGAATAGGACTTCCAGCATCAACAGTTTCAAATTTCAAATTCAATCAAGTTTAAAATATATACAAAAATATATACAAAGCTAAACAAGACTTCATTACATTAATCAGTAAAAACATTTCCATCAATCAGTATGAACTAATGTCCTAATAAACCTCATTGTAATAGTTAACTGACTAAATACATTAATGCTGAATGTTATGTATTAGGACGTAGACACTCTGAGCTGATTATGTATGTTTAATAACATGCTGTGAATTAAATAATGCTGATTTACAGTATATTCACTCTTTCAGTACTAGATAGTATAAACAATATCTCATGCTGGTGTATTTACTCAACATTTAAACAGACTTTATTTAACACATGTTAATTTACTTATTTTGCTTATGGTTTATTTATGCAGAAGTTACAGTATGACTTGGACATGTTTCCAAAAGAGTCCTTACATGTCCATAACATTAAAAGTGCTAGCAAAAATAAAAGCTAGGCCTTCTCCTTTTTTACATTCAAATCCCACATGAAGAAATCCTAATTTCATTTATCTAAGCTAAAACATTAATATGAATCTGCTTACTGTTATAAAAATAGGCTCATCAAAGAGATCCGAGGGTGTTTCAAAGAAGTTTAGGAAGAAAGTCTGTGGAAAATCAGAGAAAGTAATTAATACGGTTCAGAAATTTATTTTAATTTCAATATAGCGATTATATAAGGAGAGCAGAAACTAAAATCGGAACAACTAAAAATTAATTACATTAATCAAAAAGATTAATGTAAAATCATCAATAAGAAAACATTAAGTGAAGTATCTGAGATTAAAATCTTATGAATTAATTATTACCTCATCAAAGAATGGATTGTTGCCTTTCTTGATGCGTGTTCTCTTCGTCTGGCCTCCCACAGTTACTTTGACGACAGGTTTAATATTGATGCCAGGCAGCTGCCTTCCCTCGATGATTCGCACCCGTACCTAAACATTTCGTCATTGTGATGTTATGGCTTAAAGATAATTAATTCAACATTATCAATATGAAATTCACACATTTATAAATGGCCCGAACTAAAATGCATAACATATATTTAATGTTGGCTCATACTCAGACATAAAATGTAACTGGCTTTGTTATTCCCTTAAATGGCCTCATGTTATTTTGGTGAGAATCATGTAAATAATTAAGTGAAATTTGTTGTTATGTTTCAGTAATATTTCTGGTACTATCCTAATGTCATTAGGGAAAATTTATGACTGATGTTGCCACATGAGGGCGCTGTTTCTAACCAACGCTGATCACCAAATACAAGGCCATAGGATTGGCTTACAGATAACTGCATGAATGTGCAGGTGTACATAATAAACTGGATGGTGACTGTATATTTAAGACTAGCACACACTTTTGCAATTGCAATTTTGTGAGTGCGATGATCCATACACTGTGAGCTTTTGGATCCATTCATCACATTCACACACCTGTAGGTCCTGGGGTTTGTTGGAAAGTGGGGCTTTGTTGCTTTGCTGTTTCTTTTTCTTCATGCCATGTGAAAATGTTGGAGGAGCTTTTTTTGGTGGTGTATGAGGAGCCCCAATCTCCTGGCCTTGAGGTCCTGGGACAGGTTCAGGCTCCTCTGCAACCTCCACCATGAGCATGCTCTCTGTGTCCTCATCCCCCATGGTGTCCAATGAGAACACTGTATACATAGGAAGCGTTATTCACTACACAAGAAAAACTAAACACACTACACGCCCACATAAGATGCAAAGGGTTAGGTCCTAATTTTAAACATGGTATAATATAGCACTTAATATCAAGGTTTTGTTAACTGACATTAATACACTAGATAACATAATCAAACTATTGGAAATGCTTCAACATACTACAACATAACCAGCAATACTAAAGCAACTAACACTTGTATCACTTGATTCTGTGCAGTAACTATAATTAAACATATAAGCCAGATAATCAACATCTGCTTTTAGTAAAGTTCATAACATCATAGAGCAAGGGCAAAATCCTCAATCAGACATAAGGTGGGGCAAAATGGAGAGGTTTGTTTTTTGCGGGTGGGATTAAAAAAAAAAAAAAAAAACTAATATACAGGAGTGTCAAGTTTAGTGTTTGATTAGGGTGTTTATTAGTGCCAAATTAAACTCCTAAAAACACTATGGAGTAAATAACAGTACTGACATCAATAAAATATTAAATTATTTAATCATAAACCATAAATTTATGTTTGTTTGTTTATAATTTTAATCGCACTGCGAGTGATGTGGTAATATACAGGTTTCACGTGGAACAACTTTAAAATGTACCATTATTTACATCTTTACATTTACAAAAACAGATGTTGACAAAATAAAAAAAGCTGCAAAGTTTAATGGAGTTATGATTTTCTTTGAGGTTAAAGAGAGATGTTGTAGTTTCTAACCCCTTTGAACTCTGCTATACTGTCCCTGTCTTCTTTTTCTATAACCTGTCATTAAAACCTGATTCTACGGAATAAAGTAGAAGGAGCAGGTACACAACAGTAGGTGTTTACATGGACATAATATTCCACTAATAATCAGAATAATTAAACTGCATCATGTAACCACCTCAGCTGGAACAGTCTGATCCAATCTTGTCGAATCAGAATACATTTTCAATCAGAATCGTTCTTTTAGACCTTTTTGTGGACCTTCCCTGCATAGAGATCCTGCTCCCCACAGCCATTATAATGAAGGCTAGTAATACATTTAGCTGGAGACAAGCAAAAAACAAGCACAACATGCTCAGATACTAATATATTTTGTTATTTCTGCTCCAATTTGCAGGCCTACCCCTGCCGTGTCCTTTTCCATTGCTCTTTCTGCTCTATTGTCATAGACTAATGTGCTTGCCCTTCCACAAAAATACTTTGTCATTTAACATAGACATAAATCAGTTTTTGTTTTGAAAATCAGTAGTTCTAGTTTAATATGTTGTTATTGTAAACTTTATGGCCGTAACACACTGTAATAATATTGGGCTTATTTTGGACTTGTTTATGAAGCTGTGGTTGCTTATTTGTCTCGCGAGAGTTGGCAACCACGCTGACCTAACCTCAAAAATAATATGAAATATTACTTCTTCTTCTACTACTGTTAGATTTCCAGCAGATGAAATGCCTTACAGAGGGCAGAACCACTTTGTGCATATTCCATGTTGGATCGTAATTAAAGGCTTTCAGCACTTAAATGCAGGGGTGGCACGATGGTTCAGATGTTGGACTGCAGGTCAGTTGCCACTGTTGGTTCATTGATAGGTTGTTCGCCACCCAAGGGCTCAGATACAATCGGGCGTCGAGCTGGCAACTCGACCCTGTAAATAACTGCCACAAAAATGCTGCATGTATATCTGATGCCTGATGTGCCAGGTGGCATGCAGACGAAACCATCCATTCAGTAAGTAAACAGTGAAATTGGAAGCATTTTAATTAGATTAAAGAAATATTGATCATGTAAACACAACTAGTGTGAAAGAAATCGAGGACTTTTTTCTTACAACTGTTCATCCCATACAAAATAATGTGTACATACTGCATATTGTATAGAATATCATACATGACAAGCTTACAATGTAAATATGAAATGGACAAAGTTATTTAACACTGCAGAATACGTTTCCCTCTTTTTCACTGCTGTGAGTTTTGTATCATCCTAAACAATACGGACAACCTGTCAGTGGAACTTCACTCTTTTCAGCGCATCACAAACAGCAAATATTATGATGTTAGTGGTTGTGTGATACAGTGTCCATAAAGCTCACCTAGAATTTTCTGCATGTTATTAGTAGTAAACGCCATTTTTCCGCAGTCGCACGGTTTTTGCTTTCTTTGTTTGTTTGTTTTATGTTTGCTTGTTTATTTTGGCGCTTACTATGAACGCGCCTTTCCGAGTGTAATAATGAACAGAAGGATAATACTTGTCCAAAGACAGCTTCAGAAGTTTGCATACTGGGTAATGGACGGATGTCACGGTGGGCGGAGTTTGAATCCGGGGTAATGGACGGATGTCACGGTGGGCGGAGTTTGAATCCGGGGTAATGGACGGATGTCACGGTGGGCGGAGTTTGACTCCGGGGTAATGGACGGATGTCACGGTGGGCGGAGTTTGGTTCCCGTGTTTCGTGCATAAAACCTGTTCATCCCACTCGCTGGCGATTAAGCCGTTAATATCGCGGTAAAACTGTCTGTTACCTTGTTAGCATTACTTATGGTTTGTCATTGGTAAAAAAAAAATAATAATAATAATAAATTCGTGGTTTCCTTGTGTGTTATGTGTGTGAAGTGTACCTGTGACAGTGTCCAGCTCTACAGTATTGTGCGGAGTCTCAGGCAGTGGTGGGGGCTGAAAGATGGGAGCCATGCCCGGAGGAGGGATGTAGGAAACCTGCAGAGTCACTGTGGCCTGGTATGGCACAGTCAGCATAACAAGTTATAATTAGATAGGGTTGCTGAGCTTTTATGTACAGTCAAAACGGTCAGTTATAAATACACACACAGAGACAGACACACGCATACACATACTGATCAGCCATAACATTATGATTACCTGCTACCCCCTCCCCCCCCCTTTCTTTTTTGCCACCATAACAGCAGCATTAACTTTTTTATCAATATGATCTACACTCACTTCTAGTGGATCGGACTACACAGGCCAGCCTTCGCTCCCCCGTGCATTGGTGAGCCTTGGCCACCCATGACCCTGTCATCAGTTCACAGCTTTTCTTTCCATGGTTTATATTTGGCAGGTCCTGATCACTGCAGACCAGTCATCTTACAAGACCTGCAGTTTTGGAGTTGCTCTGACCCAGTACTCTACCCATCACAATTCCAAATTCTTTTGCTTGCCCATTCCAGCCGCCATTGTAACGAGATTTTAAGGCTGGCCAAATTGTAATGGCTAGACAAGTGGGTCAGAGCAATATTTTCCAATTGTGAAGGCATCCAAAATCTGCATTAATCTCCTTGATATAGAGATGTGTCTGCTACTTATGCTCTGTTTTGAGGCTGTTAACTCTACATGAGCTTCTCCTCTGCAGCATAGGTAAGTTTTTGTCTTGCTTTCCTGGGAAGCTCTTCATGAGAGCCTGTTTCATCATGGTGCTTAATGGGTTTTGCAAATGCACTTGACAATACTGCTCTTGCAAGAACTATTCCAGAACAGCTGCCCTTCATGTCTTAAAATAACAACTGACTGTTGTTTTTGTTGTTGTTATTGTTACTTAGTTACCTTCCATATGTATTATTTTATTCACTCACTTTATCCTGTATATAGGGTTGTTACGGGCCTGGAGCCTATCCCAGTATCCCACACAGGTGATTTGGAAATGCCAATTAGCCTAAATTATAGGGATGTACTAATCTAATACTGACACCAAAAAGTTGGAAGTACCTACTGTACATGTACTGTATAGAATGTCTTTGTATGCCACAGCATTACAAATTATTTTTACTGGAATTAAGATGAACTTTTAACTGAACTTTGTTTTAGCTACTAGTTTTTTGTTAATATTCCTCCCCTACCATGCTTCATTCTCTTTTATTTGCAAACAAATAGCCAGTCACATATTGTATTAAAATATCCAGAGGTTTAATGCAGTAGCCTTTATAGTGGAGTCAGTATTGCTTGCTTTATTTCAAGTAAAATGCATACACAAGAAAGAATTTATTACAACGATAAAATTATAATAAACATATGTACACCAATTAGCCATAACATTATGGCCAATCTCCTAATATTAAATAGGTCCTCCTTTTGTCACCAAAACAATGATAGACATTTCTATCAGAACCACCGTTAATGTTTTAACAACTTGAGCTCCAGTAGCTGTTCTATAAGATCGGACATGGACCAAATTGTGTTTTACGTTTGCGTCAGAACAGTTCCAAAACCTCAACTCTTGTTAGTTGTTCTTGGTCTGCAGTAGTCATCACCTACTGAAGGTGCTCAAACGAAAGAAGACTGGTGAATCAGTGTTAGAGTCATGGGATGGCCAAAGCTCATTGATGCACGTGGGTAGTGAAGGCCGGCCTGTGTAGTCTGATCCAATAGAAGGGCTACTGGAGCTCTTTTGGTTTTGGTGGCAAAATGGGCGACCTACTCGATATTAGGCAGGTGGACATAATGTTAGGGCAGATCAGTGTAATTTTTTTTCATTGTAATTAATTCTTTCTTATAATAACAAAATTATAATGATATGTATATCCTGTCCCTAGTACTGAACATATTCTGGGGCTCAGACAGATTAAAACAGTATTTTAGACATTTTTACCACATTTTGCCCCCAGGTTTAAATAATGGGTGAAAGAAATACAAATATATGCTTGTATTAAAAAAAAAAACACATACACAAAAAATAATAATAATAAAATGTCCTGAGATAAAGCTGTTTTTAAACACAAATACCTGGCCAAACTTTCCTGAAGTTATTTCCTATAACTGTGCAATTCCAGATAACACGGATACAAAACAGCTTAGACGGACAACTCCACCTTCTCCTGTCCATCCATTTCCATTCCATTGGTAAGGCACACACACATCTATATACACACAATGCCAGGAAGCAGGGCTTACATGCCAAGAGCACGGTCCCACACTTGAACATGGTGTGTGAGAGAGGTAGAAGCCGAGTGTTTAATGTCATCATGTTGGAGATGAAAAACACCGTCTCTAAAAGAGGCCACTGGTGACGTCTAAAGGTGACCCACATCATTAATGAAGATGAGTAAACAAAACTTATAGCTCCCTAGCAGCCTTCAGGGCAAAAGCTCTAGAGAGTTATAAGACATAAAAGAGCAGGCTGGCATGTGTGTACAAATGTGTGTATGTGTTTGTTTCTGTGTGTGTCTCCTCCAGTACACTTTGACCTGCAAGTAAGGCTGAGGGAACATTTCACAAAATATTATAGCTGTTTCTTAAATCCAGAGCTGAGTGTTCCACATCACTGACGTAAGTAATGTCCCTTTGAAGGGAAAAGCACAGGCTGCTATTTTTGCTTCACTTAGAGGAAATTAAGAGTCATCTGTCACAGATTGCATGCTACTGTACACTTGACATCCCTTCTAATAGGTGTTCCATAGTTTTCATTAACCTCAGTGCCTGTCATAATTCTTCACTTATAAGAGTTAAGAATCACTTCTCTGTGTAAGAACTATATATTTACTATTTTTTGTTCACTGTCTGAGTTAATATAAACTTAGTTTTCTTTTTTGTGTTCAGTTAGACATGACCTATTTTTTGTGAACCTTTAAAAGTGATCTGCGTTTACCAGTGCCATCTTGGTAATACTTTATCTTAAGGCTTCTTTAATTACCATTAGCATTTACAAAAAAAAAATCTGTATTAATAAACCTTTAATGTGAACAAAGTAAAAGAAGGTGAATCAACTTTAGCAGTACTCACTCTCACTCGTTCTCTATACCGTTTATCATGTACAGGGTCACAGGTAGGGTTGAGTATCATTTGGGGGTTTTTCGATACCGGTGCCAAATCGATATGTTTAAACCGGTACCGAAACGGTGCCTGAACCGATACTTTGCAAAAGCGACAAAATGATGGCTCAAGAATACATTTTTATTGAGCAAGAAATTTAATGCTTAAAATTTAACAATATATTAAAAGTTTAAGTACTGGCTGGAAAGCCATCATTTTAAACAGAATCCATGTTACATTAATATTTTACAAATCGTTTGACCATTTGTTAGCCTGACTGCAAGATTTGCATTTTGCAATTAACATTACATTAGCCTACTACTAACCAGCGGAAAGGCTGCTGTCGTCTTTATAATCCTTTTTGCTACGGTTGGTATGACTGGGGCTGGGTTCATCCACACCGATAGTGCCAGCTGTTGTCTGTAAGCTGTCAAAAACGGCGCATCCCTCTGCTTCTAAGTTTATTCCGTTTGCCCTCAAATGTTTCATTAGATTTGACGCGTTTCCCCCTTTACACGCAACTGCTGTAAAACATTTACTAGCCACACTTTCGACCGTTTAGTTTTAGGCATTTTAACGAAAGTTAATTCATCAAGTTAAGATAGCAGTAGACCACCTGCTGCCGTCAGAGCAAGATGCGTTCACGTGCATGTCGGATGGTCTCATTTGCTGATTTGCGCTTTTAATTTCTTTATCTAACCTAATAAACGTTTAATCTACAAAAATAAAATGGACAGTAATATTACTGCAACAATGTTTTGGATTTGTATTATTATTAATAATATTCCAAAGTCCTCAAGATTTTTCTAATTAAGGAAATAATTGATTTTTCCATTTCTGACACCCCATGAATGCAGTATTTAAATTTTACTAGCGATCATATGTGTTGATGAATCTAATGCTTATTACAACTGTGTCATCCTAGTCCCAGAGAACAAATATATTAATCGACAGTTTAGGCATTTAAGTGGCACCGAAATGAGGCACTGAAATTCGCGTTCTGTTTCGGTCTGGTACATACTGGTTATATAGGTACCGGTGCCGTATTGGCACCGGATTTCGGTATCCAACCCTAGTCACAGGAGGCCTGGAGCCTATCCCAGGGGACTCAGAGCACGAAACGGGGTACATCCTGGACAGGGTGCCAATCGATCACAGAGCACACAAGTGAAACTGTGTGAAACTGCAGTTAGCCTACTCTGCATGTCTTTAGACCCCAAGTAGCGGGAGAACATGGAAACTCCAAGCACACAGACCTGAGACAGGACTCAAACCCTCGACCCTGGAGGTGTGAGGCCACAGTGCTAACCACTACACCACCTTCAAGCAGTACTTTAAATGTTAGTGAAATGCACATGCAGTAACTACAATTCTACCAATCCCATATCTTTGGTTGGAAATGTTGGAAAATTCAGTCTCATTTATAAATATTAAGAATTAATTAACCACTGCAAGCACATTAATTATGCACTTCAGTTAATGAATAGAATAGTTATTATTTAAAATGTTTATTGTAATTGATTCATTAATATTAGCTAATGCTGACACTTTAGCTGAAAGCTTTAATGTATAATGTTACCACTACCATCTTAGTAATAACTAAGGGTTTTTGTTTTAGCTGTTTATTAGGTGTTTTCATGCATTCATTTTCATGCATGACTTCAGCAGTTCAATTTGGGTTTGAAAAACAGCCCCATCACTGGATCTTAGACATGACAAGTAGGCATTAGAGGCATTGAATGACACTTTATTTAACTCATTCATATAGAAAAAAAATATTGTTGTGACCTACCCCAGTGTTGTTCCTTTTAGTGTCCACTAAGGATACAGTGAAGGTAGCTGCTAGGCTTGGGGAATTAAGTACGTCTCTTAAAGAAACCCTACATTCCCCCAGAAACCTGCAGGATACACACAATGAAAACGTTTTATAATATATTACACTTTGTGGCAGAGACTTCAGACATATAAGTGAGATCTGTCATAACCGTCTATTACCATATAACCATAGAAACATCAACAAACAACACTGTTTTTAATTTGGTATCTAGATCTTTTTCTATAAACATTGTATGTGTCACTCTGACAAATACTGTTTAGATTCACATGGTTATTATGTCATTCAAGAGATACCTGAATCATTTTTCTTTTTTTTTCTTTCTGTCTGTCTGTCTTTCCATCTTTCTTTCTTTTATTCATTTATCATGAGGTTGCTTGAACATATATTTATCCAAAACACAAACAAACCATATCATCACATCCAGTATAATACTGGATGTGATGATAAGATGGCACACTGCAGCAAGTCACATCCTGTGGGAATTCCCCACCATTTATGCCACTCATCCTTCCTTTTGCATGACTCACTCCTTAAAACACACTAATAGATATCCTAAGTGACCCTAAACATGCCCCAAATGAGTTCTCCCTACTTCAGTGATTATGATTCATGATTATTTTGGAGATTGTGTGAGATGTGTATTAATTTGAATGCAGCAATAGTAACATTACATTTAACATTTTAACTAAGTAAACACTGCGAACCAAACTACTATCAGCTATGTATGTCAGCTTTTATTAGTCATTATTCATTTTTATTCTTCATCAAGAACATTGCTTGTGTTTACAGGCTTACAGTACATAGCAATACCTACATGTGTGTAAGAAAATGTTTTTTTTATTTTTTATGTTTAAATCATTTACTTATTGGTTCTCCTAATAAACAAATTATTTTTGTATGCCAGATTGTATCACAGATTGTATGCCGACTGTTCTGTCTCATTTACCAATGCTATTTATTGTTTGCTATTGGAGCTCACATCTGTACTCAACAAAAGCAGGGAAAAAAAGGAATGATTTTAGACCTTAAGTGACTTCAAGTCTAGCTTTTATATATCGATACAGTATTGTATCTGTTTTACTACAATAAACTAGATTTGCAAGGTCTTTCATTTTATTTAATGAGTTTAAGAAGTATATTTGTTTTTGACCACTATTTCGTATTATTTATTCTTGTTCAATTTGCATATTTTAATTCAGTGGAAATTCTACTCTTAATTTAAAGATGTTGTTTTTAATTTATAAACAGTATGCAGTATTCATCATAAATGTTATTGCGAATAATGCATTAGCTAAAGGCAATCAGTATATCTGAGTTATTTAAAATTGCCAGTGATTAAATCTCAACCATGGAGGCATTAGTGGTTCAGTCTTTTTGTTGTAAGCCTGCCATCCCATCCCAGTCGATGCCCCACACCCACTTGAGGCGCAGAGCATTGTTATGCTAGTCCCAAACCCAGATAAAAATGGGAGGGTTGCGTCAGGAAGGGCATGCAGCATAAAACCTGTGCCAAAATAAAGAAAAAGATGTGTGGATTGAATGATCCAATGTGGCAACCCTTAAAAGGCAGCTAAAAGAACAGCAAAAAATCCCAATTATGATTTGCTTGTGTTTACATGTGTGTAAGAAAAAAATATTTTTTTTGAAAAATGTTTAAATAATTTACTTACTGGTTCTCCTAATAAACTCACTAATCATTATGCACATTCCCCAGCCTGCCAAACAAAGTTATGTGGTGATCTAGAGTGAATGTTTTTATTGAGCAGCCATGCAGCAAAAAGAATGAGAAGAATGGTCACCAAAGCTGGGAGACATGAGTTACTAAGCTCTAGGTCTCAAATTCTGTTATACAGTATGTAAGATTTTAAGGGAATGCCTTTTTCTTTTTTTTTTTTAAATGTTTTTTTTTGCTTTTGAAAATTGTTGTTTATTTTCTTATAGAAAGAAGTAATTTCTGTCTCTATTGTAATGACTACAGTTTCTTGTTATTAATATTTTTGGGAGGGGAAGCAAATATATGATGGCATGTGTGCACCTAAATGCCTAAATGAGCTAAAAGCCTAAATGAGCTGTTCTTCACAGGTTCACAAAGTTGTTTATTGGTTTGTTCCCATTAAGAGTTGCCACATCAGATCAGCAAATCCACAGATTTATTATTATTATTATTATTATTATTATTATTGGCACAGATTTTACATATTTACAACACAAAACCCTCTTGAAATAGTGCATAGGACCAGTCATGGAGGAGAGTTTTTTTAGTGAACAATAACTCACACTCTTGACCTGTATTTGCATGATGTTATGCATCATGCTTCTGCCACATGATAACTGGCTGACTGGACACCTGCATATCTGAGCAGACATATTAAAGTGGAATATGTATTAAAACCTACAAACACACATACCTGTTCCTTCCCATCTTTTCATGGTCCTTCACAACTACATGCAGCTCTGCTGCTGAGTCTAAGGGCACTCCTTTTAGGTCCCATTCAAAACCCTGACATAAAGAAGGAAGAGAAAAAAAATTGAGAAACGGATATGAAGAGAAAATCATTCTTAATTAGATAAGACTGAAAAAAAGTAAAGTGTTATACTGTATTTTATTTTATACCAAATAATTTTATTAATAATTATTTAATAATTTTATTGGTAACAATTTTAAACTGTCAGGTCTATTATATTTTACGACCTATATTCCATACAGTATTTGCACATAAAATGTCCTTTATTAAACACTAATATTTAATAAATAACATAAAACACAGTGGGTTACTAACCTCATTCCAGACAGGGTTGACATTGTTTTTAACCACTTTGGTCTTCTTCTTAGACCCTGAATAAAGGGGAAAAAGCAATCTATGAATAATTGTACATTGCACTTAAGTCTGATGGTAAATAAAAATGTTCACATAATTATGCACCGTATTATGATCATGACTAGATTATCCTGGTAGAAAAAGACACCAATAACAAAATGCAGGTGTGAGATGCAGCGTGAGATCCTGTATTTGTTAATTCCCGCTAGTATTACTACATGGGATGGGGATGATGGGTCAGATTGTTCATAAATAATAGAAGGAAACTGATTTCTTAAACTGGGAGGAGAAGGAAGGCTGTGTACTGACTTCCAGTGTATACAGGAAGTGGTGTTCCTGTTAACTATAAACAGATCTAATCAAAGTAAACATCTCTATGAGACCTAGAAATTGATATACATCAGAGAAGATTGTAAATAAAAATACATGAAATAATAATAAAAATGAGAGAGGCTTGTTCATATCAGCTGGCACAAAATTAGAATCACAACATAGACAAGATGTTCATTTGGTATGTTTTACTTCCAAGAGTTACAAATATTTTCCAAGAGCTAATTATTCTTCAATCTGACTGATTATAATGCCATTGTTAGTTAGAAAAAAAACAGTGCATAAATCTGCCAAAAAAAAACTAAATGAATTCAGGAAAGGTCTTTCCTGTTGTGCCACAGAAAGCGGGCATAAAAATAACTTATCTGGCAGGCACGCATCAACGGATATTTTTGGAAACTAATCTACACTCACCAATGGTTAACTAAAATAGAAACACAATTTTGAAATATTTTCTCAACAGTTAGACAAGAACAGCTGGTCTCACTAAAGGCCATGGAGTGATCTGAGCTTGTACAAATTCTAACCCAAAAACTCTGTCTCTGATTCTAAAAATTAAATGGAAAAAATAATGTGTTCTCGTCAGACCCAGGTTTGGTAGCAACCAAGTGACATATAGCACAGTCATTTGGAAAGAAAATCTTGATATAGAGAGAAATAAAGAAGTGCATACATCCAGAGACTTCCTTTTCATGGAACTACACACTTCATCCCACCCCTCATTCCTTCTCTCATAGCTTGTGCCTTACTCAGAGCCTCGTCTGTGCAGAATAATTTGCGTCCATGATGTCTATAAATGGAGATGGCATTCAGTATTATGAGGGTGGAAATGCCTGGCTACTTCAATCTTTCCATTGTCCGTAACAAAAACAATTCTGATCTTTTTCATTTATTAAAGCTAAATATAGTCAACTGAGATTTTGCAGAAACTAGTGTTCACAATGCATTATATTGAATATACTGTATACTGTATATATTTCATCATATATGTGTAGCAACCTGGGAAATGCCTTCACTCTTTCTAGTATAATAATAATAATAATATGACTATGACCATTGGCAGGTGAACTGAACAACATTTATCACCTACTATACACCAGCAATCTGATGAAAAGATCATGAGCACCCAAGGGTGCAGGGACACCAGCCCTTCCAGTCCACTAAAAAGTGAATGTAGCACAAATCACCAAACAAGTCAATGCTGGCCGCGATAGAAAGGCACCAGAACACCCAGTGCACCACAGCTCACTGTACAAGGCAAAGCACAAAAGGCTCCTGACCTGGCCTCCAAGCTCTCCAGATCCTTATCAAACCAAACACCAGACAAAGAAGTTAGATCCAAGGATGCCAAACCTCACTAGCCACAGCACCCAAAGGATTTACTGTCGATATCCTGGTGTCACACGTCACAGTATATGCCAGGATGATCTGCCCCATGCTGCACAAGGAGAACCCAAACCCTTGGTTGTTTTAATGTCCATGTTATGGCTGTTCAGTGTATATAGTATTATTACACTATACTACTGTATATACAGTATATTATTTTAATATAGAATATACATATAAAGTAGAAATGGCAAAGTATATTATTAGCACAAAAATCTTTTTTTGTTTCAGAATTCACCTATGGCAACATCCAACAGGATATCCCAGAATGCACACATACATGTTCTGTAATTAAAATAAGCAAATGTTATTAAAACACAAATGCCAATTCAGTCTGTCTATTCTAACCAATGGGTCAAAGTTCATTGAACACAATCCCAGTTACTCAATCTTGAGCCAAGAGGTCCAGAAATACTTGTCAACAGAGGGGGTCAGTGAACTCAAGAGCTCTTTGTACCCTACAACTTTCACATCCTAATAAACACCAACACTCACAGTACAGGCTGCAAAGACAAAGAACCAAGGGCAAAAGTGATGGCAAAAGATGTGATTTGGATGTTCGTTCCGATACTTCCGATAATTGCAAAGTGAGACCTGGTATTCAAATTCAGAGTATAAAAAACACCCTGTCCAACATTCTCATGCACACATGTAGGAACAGGAAATAGAACACAATGACAGGAACTACCAATCATCTTATAGTGCAAAATAAAAGTAGCTAACTAGAGCCCATGTTACTCATTCATTCCACTGGAATCGAGCCAGGATAGTCTCTGTTGTTCATCGGTATTGAGCTATAACATCACATCTCATTGATTCATATGGCATAAGGACAGGCAAGTCACCAGTTCTACTCATCACCAATCATACAACTGACACAAACTTCTGCTTGTCTATCCCGTTCTGCCATTGAGCACCAATAGATATACTGTCATGGATTGTTTGTAGTCATAACTGATATTACAAAGTCAGTTATTAGATTGCAACATGCAGCAGCTACAACATACAGATGTTTATTTCTCATTTATGTATCTTTGGCAACCACTTAATTTCAATCAGACATACAGTGGAATAGACGTACATTGTGATAGGACCAGATAGGACCCAGTTCATTACGATGCACTATAAGCACATTAATTAACACCTAGGGGCCCATTAGAACAACCATTCCATCTACCAGATTGTCTTTGGAGAGGCTGAGATTGAAAAACCCAGAGAAAATCTTCAGGCATAGTGAGAACTTCTCACCTGACCTGCACATAGCAATGCCACCATAATCTGCATGAATTCAAATATTAAATTCAAAGTTCTCCATCTCTCCACCAAGATCCGTTCTGCACATCTTACCTCTAAATGTGATACTGGCTAAGGGATCACTTTGCCGCTCCCCTTTCTCCACATTCTTCAGGTTGGTCGCTCTCTGAAGAATACACCTCAGCATGCTGCCACAATAACTGTCCAACTCAACTTTCCAACAAACCAGCAGATACTCCACACATCACAGTAAATATCCACATGCAGCAAGTATATAGATATGTGCACAGTCACCACTTCTCACAGTAAGGTCAAGAATGTAAATCCTCTACATGCACAACTTAAAGTAGATTAAGAATACTTCTCTGTGCTCTTGTACTAAGACCTGTGACACAATGAAATAGTCAGTGGGAACTTGCTGAGACATACAGAGCTAACTCACTTTGGTCCAGACACCCCACTCCAATAGCCCAGCCCATGTGTTGAGAGGAAATCTTAACATTTCCTGCTGCTTTGTCCTGTCTCTCTCTCCGCCCCCTCCCTTTTTCGTCTGGATGGTAGAGTTTGCATACAAGACCCACATATACCACTTAATCATAGCAATAATTTCACAAAGTTCACATGGGCAATGTCCATCATTTCAGATTCTGTAAGACTTTCTTAAATGATTAATAAACCATTTCATTTTGCTGGTAAAGTTGTTGATGATGATGATGATGATGATGATGATGATGATGATGATTGAGAATGATTACCGATTATATTGATGTCTCAAAATACTTGAGAATGGTTTGGTAAGAATTAAAGCATAACTGTAGATCCTATATGTGTTTATCATGTGCCCAGTCCTTTGTGGAGGGTGGATTTGTTCAGATATGGGCTGCAAAAGAAAAGCTCTTAAGCTCTTCACTGTTTATTATCACTTAAGATCTAACAGTTCTGTTAAAGCTTCATGTTTATGTTGGCCATGTGTCTTTCTTTAGGCAAATTAGTCTCATACAGTAACATTTCGCAGATTGTTTACGAGTTCAGAATTAGCTTTAAGTTTGATGTAGTATTACTAAAAATAAGCAATCTGAAAGTTGCATGAATCAGCATTTTTCAATGCTTCATTTAATGATTCTTGCTACCGTTAGCCAACTGAGAGGCAGTCATGATTAAATCAGCATGCAAGCAATATGATGTTCCTTACTGATTAAATTAACATGATAGTCAAAAAACAGGATGAAGGAGGAAAATCTCATCAATGCTCTTTTTAACAACAGTGTTTTCATTAGCAAATGCATCTAGAGGTTTCAGCTTAAGGATGCATATGAGTGTCATATTAGTTAATGGGCTGGGTCTTAAGATTTCAGTCTGATTGATGAATGCTATGGAAATGGTAAAATGAGGCCATAACTGGTCTGGTTCTTTTTGTCTCATTCCGCTGGAGATTCCTTAACGTTAGCAAAAAAAAAAAAATCTGGAGAACTTAAAATGTGGAAGTAAGATGGATGTTAAACAAACATAGTCACTTTTGTCTGGCATTTCTCTGGTTCATCACAAAGGAGTAAATCCTCACTACTGACAAAGCACCCAGAGAGGAGTGACTCCCACACAGGCCCTAAATTCTCGTGACAGAGAACTCCTAATAAACACAGCGCCATGCTCAACTAAACAGACACATGCGCACAGTTACAGTGTAACAAGACTCCTCTGCATGCCCCAGATGCAGAAAGAGGGAGAGAGAGAGAGAGAGAGAGGTTTTCCAATAATAACCTCAGCTGCTGAAATGTGAATATACATGAATACAGAGACAGGGGACATCACAAATCTGCAGATGTGATGTGAATAGAATGAATAAAGCACAATGCTATATGCTATTTATCAGCTTATTTAAAAACCACCTTCCGATTCAATGCTGTAGCCCTGTTCCCGGGACGCTGATCCCTACCTTCATATGTGACACAGCAGTAGGCATCTGTGATGTCCTCATCGTGCGTCAGCACATTCTGGGCACAGAGAATAAACACACGCAGCATGAGGAGACAGCAGCACGAGCCTCGTCCACATCCACTTCACACTAGCCCAGCACACCACAGAGGCGAGGACAGTATGCGTCTGGATACAGGACAGCTTGCAAGATTCCTTAAGCAGACAGAAAGAGGAGAGAGGAGGAGTAAGAACCAAAGCTAGTGAGAGAGAAGCTTGTGGCAGACTAGGTCTGGGATAGTAGCCTTCAGCTGCCAGGCTATATACCCACCCACACACACAGAGTTAGAGAGCCTGACTCATGCTTTCACACACTGACCCTTCAATCATGTGCAGTATTCTTCTTAAAGGCAAAGAACGATTTGCAAATAGTATTTTATTGTCACACAACAAAAATACAGTTAATATAAATATGTGCACACTAATGTTAAAATTCCAGGTTTTTGTGATGTAAAAAATGCAACATAGATCCATCAGGTCAGACATTTATCTACTATTTGTGTGATATAACAAACAACACATTTTAACTAATATAAACATTTAGGTGCGGGGGCTTACAATAATGTGGTTGCATATGTATGCACCACTTTTACAATGGGGTATTGTATTCTTGATATCAATCTCTAGAGGGTAAGATGACTAGAGAGCGCCACTTTGTCTAAATAAGCCCACCTAAATATCCCAAACCACTATGGCCTTGATCTTTTTGGTAAAATTTTAAAAGATTAATTTTCCACAAAAACAAGACACCTTTTTGGCTGATGTAAAGCATTTTAGCTAGGAACAGTGGTCAAATTAAGATGGGCTAGAATTTATTCATGTTATTTTTCTTAGGGTATTGCCCTATGAGCTCAGTCATTGTCTGTTATCATGTTATCAGTCAGCCGATAACATCGTTAAATACTACATAATGCTAGCCTTATGTTATCAGGAAGCCATTGATCATTCTAGGGCTGGATAAAATTAAGATTAATTTGTTTACTGGTTCATTTCATTACATTCATACATCTGATTACATTTGCAAATTGTAGTGTGAGTTGTGTATAATTACAGGGGTAGTTGATCATGTACATACTGAAATATTAAATTTTTTAAATAAAAGATTGCACATTAAATAAGAGCCAGATAAATAGGTTTCAGTACAAGCAAAGCTCATTGATTTTATCACCAAAGTCTGCTTTTGTACCTTTGCACATCTTGTCAGCAAAAATCTAGAAAGCTAATGATTGCCTAACCAGCTAGGTTTTTAAACGCAATAGACTACAAAAAATAAAAATAAATAAAATTATATATATATATAATTTTATTTATTTTTACTATTTGATTGTATATATTCATGCAATTGTTTTTTATTTTACTTTTTGAAAACTGATTTATGCAAATATCTAAATTATCAAATCTAATTCAATATCCATGAATTTTATACATTATCAATCCAAATAATAAGAACATTCTTTGAATAATGTTACATATCTAAATGAGAGAAAATAAATTTCACTGTAAAGACATAATAAAAGTTTGTTTGAATCTTTACATTTCCAGCAGGTCAATACCATGCACTGTGAGATAACTGAATTGAAATCAACATTCTGAGAAAGATCTCTGTAATCAAATTGTAAATATGTATAGTAATGGACATGTTTCATTACAGAAATTAAGGTATTTAGAAACTGAGATTTGGTTATTTCCACAACGGCAACTGCGGTTTATAAGGCTAATAAAAGCACATACATTATTCAAGGAAATATGATCTAGATGTTGGCATAGTTCCTGTTAAAGTAGCTGTTTACCACAGTATAAATTATGAAGCTAAACACCCAAATATGGAGAAAAAACAGCAGCACTTCCAACATATGCTTGGATGACATATAGTAAATTGTTCAGTTGATATCCTATTGTTCAGCTGGTCTTCAGTTACAAAGGCTATAACTCTACACTACTCCAATGTCTTCCATGACGTGAACAAAGTATTCTCTAAACATGACACTGTAAATAAACCAGTAACAAAATTAGCTTCCTGGCATCACTAATAAATGTGGGTGTGGATTAGGTGTAATGTTATTGTGTAGCACAGTAGGTAATGTTGACCCCTTATACGTAGCTCCAGTGGCTCCAGTGGCTCCTGAGATCTTGTTACTGTCTGTGTGGCTTTTCACGTCTTCCTCATGTCTGTAAAGCGTTCCTCTTGGTCGTCTTGTGTCTTAAGGCTCTATTGTCCGGGAATATAGTTAAATAGTAAAAATCATTTGTTTAGTCATTTTAGCTGTAGAAAATTCCACAAAGCAGCATTACAGACAACTAGATATAGATTCAGTTTCCAAATGAGCAAACCAGAGCTGGCAGCACTAGGGCTAAATTCTCTAAAGATAACATGATGAATAAACCTGGAGAGGAACTAGACTCGGATCAGAACCCATCCTCTGGTGAATGTCATTATTATAACCTATACAGTGTGCAGGTATAGAAGAGCAAAAGCAAGCAGTACTGAGTGTGTTGAAAGAATGTATCCATGCATCACCATGTACAATCTTTATGGGAGTGAACCATCTTTATACAGTGATTAACCATTGCCACCAAATTTCTTACTATATTGAATTATCTAGAACACTGCTGTAAATTGGGATTATTATACCCATATTTCATTCATGAAAGTATACAGAGAGATTTTATTTTTGTTTTATTATTAATATTATTATAAATAGTGGCCTATCTACAGTATGGACATGTTTATCTAAACTGGTTGTCTGTATATGTTGTAGCTGGAATTTTCACTCACTCATCAGGGTGCCAATCCATTGCAGGGCACACACACACACACACACACACACACACACACACACACACACACACACACACACACACACACTACAGGCAATTTGGGAACACCAAGTAGCCTTATCTGCATGTCTTTGAATTGTGGGAGGAAACCAGAGTACCCGGAGGAAACCCACCAAGCACAGGGAGAACATGCTAACTCTATGCACACAGAAGCGGGAATTGAATCTGGCCAGGAATTGAACCCAGACGCTGGAGGTGCAAGGCAAAAGTGCTAACCACTAAGCCACCATCCACCTGGAATTTTCATTTCAATTCAATTTTATTTTATTTTATGTATCACTTTTATCAATGGTCAGCTTTAGAGAATTTAAAAATAATATTAAAAAGATTTGAAAGATGTGAATATAAATAATAATTATCATTTTACCCTTGATGAGCAAGTCTGGGATGATAGCGGCAAGGAAAAACCCTGAGATGACCTCAGGTGACTTCCTGAGAAGGAAGAAACCTTGAGAGAAACCAGACTCAACAGGGAACCCATCCACATTTGGGTCATATCAGACAGATATAGCAAGAAATTATTTGTAGGACAGTTGGAGGCTCAGGTACCAAACATTTTGTAGAAATTTGAGTCCTAAGACTCAAATTAACAAATGAATTCTGAGTCCTAAGACTCAAATTAAAATTTAGATATACTGACAATCTCATAATATAAAAGGTGAATACACCGTATATTTAGTGTAGAGTGCAAGCAGGGACTCCAGCAGAACTACCTATGACAACATAACTAAAAATGAAAGCCAGAAGGAAACACAGACATGAAGGCTCCCTGGGAAGTAAATTTAAAATTCACTTTTTTTCAATTTTTACCACAGTACATTGGAACTAAACATTATGCATATGCTTTGCCTTTCAGCATTAATTTTCTGGGTTTTTACATCCAAACATATCAGTATAATCAGTATAACCAAATATAACCATGCACTCTACCTTGAATAATCAATGCGCGTGATATAAGACAGCAGCCAAACATACTAGTTTACCATAATACTTTAAGTCCAAGAGTTCCCCAGGTCTGCTCTTTTACGCAATACAAAACTATTTATAAGAGTTGGCTAAATAAATATGTTTTTAGCCTAGACTTTGTCCTGAATATGAATTCTAAAGCTATTCCATAACTTTGGGATTATGCAAGAAAAAGCTCTGCCTCCTCCTGTAGTTTTTATAATAAGAGGTACTGACAAGCAGAGTGCAGATCATAAAATACTAGCAGTTGACTCACGTGCCATGGTGCAAGACCGTTTAGTCCTTAAAAGGTCAATAGTAGTATTTTAAATGAATGCGAAATTTCATTTTCTGCATCATGTAGTGACAATATAGTTCTTATCTTGGCAATGATTATGAGATGAAAGAATGCTCTCCTAGGAACATTATCTACAATAATTGCACATAATTCTTTTACTGCTTCAAATGAAATTGAAAGATCATCCAGAGTTTCTGTGTCATCAAGAAGCTTATTTCATGCTGCATGTAGTCCTAGTATCAGTATTCTTTTTTTCAGAATTACATATAGTAGGAGGAAGTTAATAAGCATGCAGTGCCTGATGTCCCTCACACATTTCTAATCCCATGTTTGGTAATTATGTTGCCCAGAGGAAGCATATAGGGAGACAATAGCAGTGGGCCTAAAACAGAACCCTGTGGAACAACAAACTTTACTGTAGTGCACATAGTATAGTCACCACAAAATCTACAAACTGATAACAAGTTAGACCTGAGCCAGGAGAGGGCAGTTCTATTAACTCCTACAATATTTTCACACCTATCAAGGAGAATAGTATGATCAATGGTGTCAAAAGCTGCACTAAGGTCAAGCTGACATTAGTAACTGAAATTCAGCATTATTACAGGGTTTCCTGAAAATAATGAAAGTGCACCAAACTAATATTGTAAAGACAAATAATATATAAAATAAGACACATAAAATGATTTGGGTGACTGTAAGGATCTGAAATAAATATGATACATACTTTTAAATATTAGATTTTTCTTTTTTCCAAATGTGCATACAGTATAACGTCCAATAAACCGGAAGTATTAAAGAAGATTAATTTATGCAAAGTTATGTGATGTGAATCAAAAACGTCTGTTAAATTCAAGTCCTATGTCAACTCTACTTTGATTTAAAAGTGTTCTGTGCCACTTTACGTCTCTCTCTCTCTCTTTTTTTGCAGAACGTGTTAGTACTTGTTTCTGTTTCTTTCTTTTCAGCTCTGTGCCAGCCGTTTAAGCCCTAGTCACGTGACCAAGTGCGCCTTTCGGAAAGGTTCATAAGCAAAATTTCACAAACATCTATGAACCTTTCCGAAAGGCGCACTTGGTCACGTGACTAGGGCTTATTCTGCTTTTAATGAACTATTAAAACAATTAGACATGTATTGTGATTCTTCTAGGTAAAATATAAACCGAATACATCTGTAAATAAACTGTCCTGTATTTTCCGGGTTGCTGCATTACTACTGTGGTAGTACCACCAGAGGGCGCTGTGTTGTTACTTATGCACACCACAGATTTCTAACGCAGGTGTTGGGGTACTTGCTTTAGAAATTGTCCTTTGCTGTAATACACACACATACACACTTCATCAGGTAGGGTTGTTGAGCTGGCAAGTAGTTGGCAGAGCTTAGCTTTGCCATTCAGAGAACTAAAAGTAAGACACAAAGTCCCCTTGTAAGATAAATAATATTACAGAGCCCCTCTGGTGAAATTGGGGGGGAAATATTCTGTGGCCATGACTTATTAAGGAGTGGGAACGAGATAGTATGTTGTGGCCACAAATTACTAAGGTATGGGAACAAAATAGTATAATGCATGGCCACGAGATAGTATGTTGTGGCCCTGACTTAAGAACATGTGATAATGAATCATTTATGTCCCAAATGTGACAGGGTGATTGTTGTTTTGAAGTTATACTGTGTGTCAGTGAGGAAATATAAGATAATAATCAATCTATACAAATAGTTCTAAACAAAATGTATTTAAATTTGTGCATAGTTTTCAACATATCTCGTAGCCACGCATCATGCTGTCTCCAGCTCCTTATTAAATTGTGGCCGAAATGTAGTATCTCGTCGCCACGCCTTAGCAAGTCATGGCCACAACAAAGTATCTCGTTCCCTTGTCTTAATAAGTTGTTTCCAACAAAATATTTTTTCCCCAATGTTAACTTAGGGATTCCTTAGTCTTATAATTCAAAGAGAACAGGAAGCATTAACTGAGCAGGAAAAACAAAAGATACTAGAAACTAAAGAACATTAAATCTTTAATACAAGCTGATGTTCTTTCAGCTGCTCCCGTCAAATGGTCAACAACTTGGCACAGGCTTTAAGCCAGATGCCCTTCCTAACACAGCCCTTTCATTTTATCTGTGCTTGGGACCAGCATTGCCACAAGTAGCTGGGGTTCAAACCCAGGCCATTTGCATGGCAGACGAGAAACCTACCACCAAGCCACCGATGCCCACAAATTTTATAATACAAGACAAAAGCAAAATTGTGTGTTGTGGGATGTTATATGTTTAGAGATTATACACTATTTCTAAATGTTTTTGTTTTTTTTGCTTGTTTCAGTCATTCTAATAGTTTTTTTTTCCTCTATTAGAGATACCTGCCACCAAAACTGGGAATACCAGGTGCAGTAAGCTTTTCATTTTTATTCCTCAAATAATTTTTTTTATTAATATTTAAAAATATATTTGTTTAAGTGTCCAAATAGGCCTCCCATCAAGCTAGCTTTCACCTACAGCCATACCAGTCTGAGAGTTCCCCATTTTGTCTGATCTTGAAAGCTAAGCAGGCTTGGGCCTGGTTAGTACTTGGATGGGAGACCACCTGGGAGTACCAGGTGCAGTAACATTTTCAGTTTTATCCTTCATATTGTTTGTTATTTATTTATTTATTTTTAAATTAATATTATATATATTTTTTTCATTGTTCAAATAGGCGTCCTTTCAAGCCAGCTTTCACCTACAGCCATACCAGTTTGAGAGCACCAGAGGTCGCTGTTGCACTCGATTGAGAACGGCTGTAGAAGGTGGGAAAGGCCTACGGAATATTGTTTGTAAAGTTTTTTTTTTTTTTTGGTTTAAAACAGTACACCTACCCATTTTGTTTTTATTTAAAAATACTGTTACAGTTTACCTGCTAGGGGACATTTTTAATTTTTCGTTTTTTTCATTTCTTTAAAAAAACAATACATTTTTGTACTACAATGGAGGATGGGAAAATAAAAACAACAACATGGAAGGAAAGAGTGCTGGATCTAAAACTAAGAATGGACAACAAGACATGGAGACAGTATGACAGAAGTGACTGTAACGGATAAAACAGAAGCTGAATGCCTGCTGGAAGGGATAAACATTAAAGGAGACTTATGGTCCATTAAGGAATTAGAAACGAATGAAATATTTGTGTCATTCCTACACCTCCCCGTGTATATCGCGGATGAGGACATTTTTAAAAAGCTGATGGACTGGGGAGTGACACCAATTTTACCCATTAAAAGAAAGTTTTATCCGGGCAAGCCTTCATCATTCAAATTACACACACTGCATACTGCACTTGTTTCCAATCCTATTTTCAATAGTCGCATCTCTGTTAAAATACAGTTGTGCCTTTGTAAAAAGTTAAAGTTTTCTAGGGTTGGATCAACATATTTCATCCTCCCGTTTTTCCATATAATCTTTTCTTCTATCATCTCATATCTTTCTTTTCAATATTTATTTGCAACTGGTTTAGAGAGGACACAAATCTCTTAAAAAAAACATAAAATTCTTTGATTTTACAATTATTAAAGCCGATAGTTTCTTCATTTTTCCTTCTAAGATAAACTTTGGGATACTCGCTTCCATCTGGCTCCTGTTCTTTTCCTTCTATTCTGTTCATCCATTCTTTTGGTATTGCACCTTTTACCTGTTCGACTTGGTTTCTCAGTGTTTCTTTTTTAAACTCTTCCCCAGTTTCATTAACGGCATCTATTACTACTTGTACCAGTAAAAATCCTTCTTTTACTTCATATAAAATGTCCTTCACATGTCTTAGACCTCCCTCCCACCACTTTTTAAAATAGATAACTTTATTGTCTTTAATAATGTTATTATTTAAAAATAGCGGTTGATCCAGTAGCTGATTTCTCCCTCTGGGTATCGTTTTAATGTTACTTAAAAATTCCCCCCATGCTCCCAGTACTTCTTTGTAGAATTCTGGTATTCCATAAGTCATAGTTTTTTGTTTTCATCCATAAAATACTGCATCCCAAATTAAAATCCCCACACTTCATTATGTAAAATTTCATAACTTCCTTCCATAAGGCTGTATTTTCTTCATTCAAGAATCTCTTCATTCTTAAAAGAGGATCTAGCAGTCCTAATCCCCCTTGATCGATTTCTCCAATTAGTGTGTCGTATGCTATTTTTGCACGTCCTTTTCCCCATAAAAAAATGTAATACAATTTGTTTCACTTTTTTGTACACTTTTAAGGGGAGTGATGTTACAGTTAACACATACCACATTTTGGAAAGCATTAGAACATTAAATCACTATTACTTTCCCTTTTAGTGTTAAGTTCCTTCTCTCCCAAAACCTTGGTATTTTTTCTATTCTTCCAATAGTTTCTTCCCATATGAGTTCATTTGTTTGTTTAGAATCTTGTCCCATATGTATTCCCAAAACGTTTATGTTTTCTTCTTCTTTTTGGAGAGTACTATGTTTTGGTAAGGGATCTGCTTCCCCTATCTTCATGCAGGAACTTTTTTCAAAGTTTATCTTTGCCCCTGATCCCTTGCAGTATGTATTGAGCACCATCACTGCCCTTTCGACACTTTTAGCATCTTCAACTATTAATGTTGTATCATCTGCATATTGGTACACTGGTTCACATTTTCTACAGTTATCAATTCTTATTCCTTTGATCTCCCCGTCCGCTCTTATCGCTAGGCCCAGTGGTTCTGCGACCAGCGTGTACAACAACGCGGACAGTGGACATCCTTGCCTAATGGATCTTGTGGGCTCAAAGCACTCAGTCATAAAACCATTGCATTTGACAACAGTTAAAACATGTTCATAAAATATTTTTATCCATTTTATAAAATTCTTCCCAAAACCAAACCTGTCTATGACATCATACATTTACTGATGTTCGACTCTATCAAAGGCCTTTCTAGGCCTTTGATATAAATCTAGACTTAAGTATCCCCTTTGTTTTGTTTCTTTCATATATTTAAGAGTGTCTCTGATACTACACACCGTGTCCGCTATGTCCCGTGCCTCCACTGCATAAGCTTGAGTGGTTGTTATAATTTGGGGAAGGACCTTCTGAAGCCGATTTGCCAGCACTTTTGCTAATATCTTACAATCCGTGTTTAGCATTGTAACAGGTCTAAAGTTTGTAAGGTTTTCAGTACTCCCTTTTTTCTTGAATATTATATTTATCATTCTCATTTTCATTGTTTCACTTAATTCATTATTGGTAAAAATATCATCATAAAGTGATTTTAGCACTGGTACTAATAGTACCTTGAATTTTTTTTATAAAATTCATTTGTTAGTCCATCTGTTCCTGGACTCTTCCCTGTGTTTAGCTTATTTATGGCCTGTTCTATTTCTTCCTCTCTTGTTTCCTCATCACACATTTTTATGTTTTGTTATGTTATTTTTGTTTTAATTTGTCCTAACAGAAATTTTTCCTCTGTTTTACTTACACCTCTGCTTGTGAATAAATCTTCATAGAATTCTTGTTCTGTTTTCAATACATTTTTTGTTCCTCTTTCTAAATTCCCTTTTTGATTTCTCACTTCCTTTATTACACCTGCCTTCTGTCTACTTTTCTCCAGATCAAAAAAGAATTTTGCTTCTCTCCCCCTCCACTGAGTATTTTGCTTTGCTTCTCAATATAAATCCTCTACACTTTTCTTCTTCTATTTGTTTTAATTTATCTTCTAGTGCTATTATTTTCTCTATTCCATTTTCTTTTTGGTTTTCATTCATTTTTTAAGTTAATTCTGTAACTCACATCTTACTTTCTCTTTCCCTTGTTTTTTTTTATTTTATTTTTTGTGCAGTTTTACTATATTCTATTGAGAGATCTTTTAACTCATATTTTACATTATCCCACCAGATTCGTTTGTCTTCCTTAAATAATGTATTTTTCATGTTCCACATAATTGTCTTTTTTACTCTTTCACAATATACAAATTCCTTTAAAAGATAGGCATTTAAAACCCAAGTTCCTGGTCCCCTCTCCACCTCTGTAAAATCTATTTTCATATAAAGATAATTATGGTCACTAAAACCGGCTTCTTTGTAGTATATATTTCTTATCTTGCTTTCTATTTCCTTTGTACATAAAATTAAGTCGATACGGCTTTGTTTTATCTGACCTTGTACAATTTGTCTTCTTGAATATTCTCTTTGTTTCATTTCTCTCCATATGTCTTAAAGTTTCAGTTCTCTCATTAATGCTTTCAGCTCT
This sequence comes from Clarias macrocephalus, assembly GCA_011419295.1. Classification (NCBI taxonomy): domain Eukaryota; kingdom Metazoa; phylum Chordata; class Actinopteri; order Siluriformes; family Clariidae; genus Clarias; species Clarias macrocephalus. Next base: position 99,785 of record JAAGKR010001592.1, read on the forward strand.
TCTTTCCCTTTGTCTGATTTAAAAACCATGTTGTTCCCGTTAATACAACATTAAAATCTCCTATTAAAATAACATTTTCCCACAGTCTTACTGTTGTCATTATATTTTTAAAAAAGCTCACTTTTTTATTTTCCTCATTTGGTGCATGGATATTGTATAGGATTATTTGATTATCACCCATTACTAGTTCAACTGCTATACTTTTCCCCTCTCCGTCGTTAAGAATCACTCTTTCCTTTTCTGCTGTATTTCTTTTAATTAAAATCGCTACCCCTCTTCCTTGTTTTTCTTGTCCGTTATTAAAATGTACATTTCCGTCCCATATTAATTTACAGCGTTTAATGCATTCATCATCCCAGTATGTCTCCTGTATAAATATTATTTCTGCTTTCCCGACATTTGTTATCAGCCTTTCTAACTTTTGCATATTGTTTAGACCTCTTGCGTTAATAGATACTACGTTAAGTACCATTATTGCTTTGAGAAAACAAGAAAGTATTCGTTGCATATTTGTTTTTTACGCATTATCACTACTTTCCCCTTCGTTCATTAATTCTTCCGTTAAGATTTCAAGCTTTCCCGTCTTTATTCCCATCCTTAGCCCTCTCATTGTTTCTCTTCTTTCTTTCTGTCTTTCTAAGATTTTTTTTTTTTAAATATTTGGCTCTATTGTCTTTTTCTTCCTTCTGGTCTCTTCATTCATCTTTCGAGTCGCATTATTTATGTCTGTTATAATGTCTTCTTTAATATTTGGTTTAGAGTCGCTCACCCTGCTCTGTGTTGCCGTCATCTTCTGTTCGGTGTCGTCCCGCGTTTTAGTTGTCAATCCTGTTGTCTCCTCTGTTTTCATTTCCTCGTGTGCGATCCCTGTACTCTGGTAATCCTTTTCTATGTTTTCCTCTGATACAACATCCTTTGCTTCATCTCTTCCTTGATCCTCCTTCTCCATCCCTCCTTCGTCCTCCCTGGAATTCGTCTCCTCCGTCTGAGACGTGTTTATTCCATTCTCCGGTGCCTCTATTCTCGTCGTTTCTTCCTCGTTGCGTTCCGATCCTCCGTCATCCTGGCATTCACAGCTGATCAGGGCTCTTTGACAGTCTGGACATCTGGAAGCGGTTCAGTCCTTTGCATAGTGTCCCTGTTCACAGCACTCTCTGCAGATGAACTTCGGGCAGTCCTTAATGAGGTGTCCGGTGTTCATACACAGCCGGCAAGTCTTCACCTGCCGACTGTGTATTACCCGGAAGTATTGTGGACCCTCCTCAGTTTCAAATTTTGTGCTGTACGGCAGGGAAACCACGTCTTTGGGAAATCTGACTTTTCCTCGTCCCGTCTGTGATGTCCGTCCCTGTGTAATATCTTCTTCATATTGCCTGTAGGGGTGTGACTCCCCACAGGTTCAGTTTTTTTCTAAAATTGCACCATCATTTATGTATGCTGGTAGGTACATGAAAGACACAACCATATCGTTATTAATGAGTGGCCTTACGTCGCATATTTGTCCGTTTATTGTTAGTCCACAAAGTAACAAATTCGTTGATTTCTTGTCATTCAGTGTTACATCAAATTCAGCATTTGGTCTTGGTCTCAATGCCAACAATTTTCCATGTCCCACAATGTTTATAATTTCTTTTAGAAGATCGGTTGGTTTTATTGTTGTCTTCACCACTATTGTGTTTTCTCTTGCATATTCCCTTTCGTCCTGAACTTTGTTTTGCTGGACTTTGGGTTCCTCGTTTTCAGCCATTTTGTTTGTTTATATATTTTTCCCTTGACAAAAGAGAAAAAAGTAAAACAAAAAAGTACAAATTAGAAACGGCTTCCCCAAGCAGACAAGCTGCTGGGGAGCTTGAAACTAAACTGTTCCTTTATGACTAATTTAAATAGATCTCAGAGATAGTCCAAAAATAAATAAGAATATAATCAGTGGGAGAGCCTCTCTCTCCCGTCTGCAGCCACAATCAATCAGATTACCACCAGAGGGCGCTCTCAGACTGGTATGGCTATAGGTGGAAGCTGGTTTGAAGGGAGGCCTATTTGAACAATTAAAAATATATTTCTTTATATTATTTAAAAATAAAAAAAACTATATGAGGAATAAAACTGAAAAGCTTACTGCCCCTGGTATTTCCAAGCAGTCTCCCATCCAAGCACTAACCAGGCCCAAGCCTGCTTAGCTTTCAAGATCAGACAAGTTGGGGCACTCTCAGACTGGTATGGCTCTAGGTGGAAGCTGGTTTGAAGGGAGGCCTATTTGAACAATTAAAAATATATTTCTTTATATTATTTAAAAATTAAAAAGACCTATATGAGGAATAAAACTGAAAAGCTTACTGCACCTGGTAACTCCAAGCAGTCTCCCATCCAAGCACTAACCAGGACTCAGCCTGCTTAGCTTTGAAGATCAGACAAGCTGGGGCACTCTCAGACTGGTATGGCTGTAGGTGGAAGCT